>SNQJ01S0171961.1:20485-31789 GCA_010110895.2 Picea sitchensis
TCCTTCAGTTAATATTTAGAATGGTAGTGGTGGTCTTTGTGCCTTATTTTTCTTGTGCTCTATCTCTTTTTTTGTTTCCTCTATGTCCTTTATTTTTTTACCTGTATGGGGGGTTGATGATGTATCCAATATGGCCCCTATTCATGTTGGTTGATATTGTCCTTTGTGTATCCCCTAACTCTTCATAATTATTGTCGCGCTCCTCCTCTTCGTATAATGGGTCTTCCCTATTTGTTGGGTTCGTTCTCTCCTCCTCCAGGGTTTGTCCTTGGCCATGGGTTCCCTTGTTCATATCCTTGTGACATGTTGTAATTTTTAAGCTCACTTCCTCTATTGTCACCTTGTATCTCATTTGCATCCACAGTTGTGTTGGTTCCTTCGCAGCTTGAAGATACATATGGTGCATGTTGGATCTAAACCACGCGAGGCCTTTGTATGATGCTATTATTTCTGATAGAATGCATGGTGTATTTCTCACTATCCGTGTGATATAGTCTAACTTGGTAAAGAATACGGTATTTATCTCGATTTTTCTCCTTTTCAGCGTTGTGTTCCATAAGTTGGTATACCTGTGAGATAAGGTGTGACTGCCTAATGTGCACATGGACTGGTAATACGCTAGTTCCCAACATCTGACTAGTGAAACCAATATTAACAACCACGCATAATGGAACTCAAAACCCTTTTCCTGGGCCTCTGTGCAATCTTTTGAAAACTATGTCATGAGAAAATTGACCCAAATCATCTGGATCCATTCTACACATTTCTCCATGATGATAATTACTACGGTCGGTACTTTGTCTTTATGACATTTGCGCAGTAGTTTGCATGCCAGTACCTTTGTTTCAAACCTTAAATTTTTATTATTTATGTGTTGGACATCCATTCCCCACTTTTCCTGTACCATGTCGAATTTTTCTTTCATTGCCTCTGACAATGCTCTTTCTCTAGCCTTGGGGAATAATGCACCTGGGTATTCACCTGTTTGGGGTATTCCTATAATTTTCGCAATTAGTGCAGTGTTAATATATACTCAGTGATCAAGCGAGAGTTTACCATTGTTAACACAACTAAGCAATATTTTCACACATGCATTGATTTTTGTACTTCCTCTGAAATGTGGGATTTATAGCACATTTAGTATTCCCTCCCTGTCGAGCCCTGACACCCATTCATGTGGCTCAAGTACAATTTATCCTAGTTCTTTCACTTTTGTGGCACATAAGTACTGATCCCTTTCCAACTCTGGGAACTTCTATGCATCGGTAATGTCGTGATCCATATACTTTAGGTTGGAAATTTTTCCCAATATGTCTTCATCTGTACTCATGCCATCCGAAACTGGTGCCTCCAACAATAGATACTTCAGATTGGCTTGAAGTTGGACCTATGGTGCATAAATATTTCATGGTGGTAGGTAGTCTTTGTGAAAGTTTTCCCATGGTGCTGGACTCAAGAATTCAACCACTTATTCTACCTCCATTATTTCCATTGGTTTATTTTCTTGTTTCCTTGTTGTTGTCGACGATCCTTAAAGTTTCGGTGGTGTCATTCCTTATTTATGAACTGTTCTGGGATTTGTACGATCCTTCCTTATGGTCATTTATCATTCTACTTTGGTGATCTTAGATCTCTTTTCCTAGTCATATAGTTTGCTTCTCTGTCTACTTTTTCTTGCAAGAAAAAATAATGTCGTTTACTTGACCTAATGCATGTCTCATGCTTTCCTGCCACTGGACCTATCTCATATGACCTTCATTGTTGTTCTTTGTATGCCATTGGTAGGATATACGGTTGTATGAATGAGGTTTCTCTTACTGAATCCGTCACCAAAATCCCATCCTATCCTACCAATTTGCCTTGATTTTTAGTGGGTTTTTCCATTTATGGCTCGACTGCAGATTTATGGTTTTTCATTATTGCTAACCTTTGGTTCAATCCATGTTATCTTTTTAATGGTCTCATCCTTTCTGGACTGTGCAGACTATTATTCCATTATTCTTCCTCCAAGATAATATTAGTACCCAATCCACTAAGCCCCTCTCCCAATCGAACAAATCTCCTCTTTGGCATCCTGTTGTTCCCCCTGCTTCATGTTGCCTTGTTAATTTTCACCTCAATCCTTCCCTTGGTCGTGTGCAACTTATTGACCTCCTTACTGAACTTTTAGGTCATTTTCTTAAAAATGCATCCTCAGAGGCGCTTGTGACGGTTGGAGTGATATGCTTATGTGCATGCTTGTGTGCACTAGGTTTATCTGTTTTATTCCTTGCTACTAAGCCTTCCTCCTGTCAGCCTCTCTGCTCCTGTTTTTCTGTTGTCACCCTATAATGTGTATGCAGTGCTTGGTTTATTTGTGTCTATTTCCTCCAGCGTCATCATCCCATTTGTTGAGATTATGTTCTTGAAAGTTGCACCATGTATGAACCTTCACTCATTAATTGTGTTTGTTTGGTGCATGTCTTCCTAACTATTAGTGATTCCATCGCTCTCTGCAATGTTTTGTTGTTACCACCTTCACTCTTAGTGGGTGATATATGATTGTTATCATATCTCAATGGTTGTTGGTCCCTTTAGTGAATTCACCCATTTTTAATAACTTCTATTTGTAGTCGTTGCCTTCACATTCTAATCCGTAGCCTTATCAGGTTGTAGTCCTTGTACGAGTTTTCATGTTGGCGAATTGTGTGACCTTTTGTGGCACCGTTATGACAAGTGTGTAAATTTTTTTTCTCACTTTCACTGATAGCAAGCCATTGTCATAGTCATTCTTCCCTTCCCTGGGTAGTACATTTTTTTTCTATTAACAAAATCAGTTTTCCTTGGTTCCTTTGTCGTATGGTGTCATTATGTGGCCCTTTGACTTATGTCAGTTCCATTGTATTTTCGCACAAATTTTCCATTTATGAAGACACAACATTCACTTAACTTGTGACATCATGTCATGATGATATATCTTTTTTTTTTATTGTGTTGTTTGTCCTGCCTTGCATAGGTAGTCTATCTCTTCTCTCTTTTTTCCTCACTCTCTCTCCTTTTCTTGTGGGCCTATGTTATCAGTTGGGTCTTTCTTCTCCTATGACATCATGGGGCATTTACTTATCCATATGCAATGCTTGTTACCTTCTTCTTCATAAGCCTTGTGGCATGGGTCCATGACTATCATCTCTTTTACCATTTTTGTGTCGGGTTTCTTGAGTTGTCACAGTTACCCCTACCTGTACAGTTTACATTGCTAGCCTATCTTCCCGCGGTCTATTTCTTTCTAGTTTAGCATCAGGTTGAATATGGATTCTCATTTATCCTAGATCACCAACTATCCATTTAATTTTTGAGAATTTTCTTGGGAATAAGTCAAGGTACTTGTGCAGTAATTCGACTATTTTTTCTATGGTTTTGTCATCCTAGTAGTTTCCTATCTGCACCAGCTTATTATTTTCCTCCATTCCAATATTGACTTTGTGTTTTTTGACTAGTTGTTTTCCCTCTGTTTCTTGTATCTGAACATTCTGGGGATCTTCATCATTCTGATCCTCTTGGGTCACATTATAGAATTCAAGTAATTTATGGACTGTCATAGAAACATTATGTGTGTTGTATATCAATATGAATTCTATTTTTTCTTCTTCGTTTCCTATAGATCTTACTTCTAGTGGTTCTTCTCCATTAAATATTTTATGTTTGATTGCTTAAGTGTTGTATATATTGAGGGTGACTTATGATGGGTTGTAAATTATTCTATGAAACCTTGATTTATGTAACTCCATTATGTTGTGTCTATGTGCATTTCCATTTCTAAATACCATTTTTTGGTATTTTCCCAAGAGTATGAATGAACCTGTGCATCCATTCTTCCTTGGCAATCAAATTCCATTGGTTTTCACAGTGTGCAATGTGCTCTGTTGGGTTTCCTTATCCATTTTATGTTTATGTCCTGTCTCTTTCTCCAATATAAAATATTATATGGATTAATAGCCTACATTGTTTCCAGTCTTCAATGTTTCCTTTGTGTGTTTCCCACCACTTGGATAGNGCAATGTGCTCTGTTGGGTTTCCTTATCCATTTTATGTTTATGTCCTGTCTCTTTCTCCAATATAAAATATTATATGGATTAATAGCCTACATTGTTTCCAGTCTTCAATGTTTCCTTTGTGTGTTTCCCACCACTTGGATAGTGTGGCTTTTAGCACTACATTTAGTGCTAGCAGTCTCTGTTTCTCTGGTACATGTTCCTCAAATTTTGGTACGGATTTATATATATATATATATGTCGAGACATTGTACTTGGGTGGGTTGCACAATTCTAGTACAATCCACCTTGTCATGCATGCACATTGTCGTGTTGAGACTTCATGCATCATCTACTGCCAATTTTTCAGACCCTCCTATGAGTTTGATGAGCATGAACTAATACTTATCCAAATCATCACATTGTATACTATGGGATTGACATATTTCTCCATTAGTTCGGTCATATTGTATCATTTTTCAATGTCAACTCCCCTAGTGGGTTCTAGGTATATTCTTCCCTCTTTTGGGTCTAGTGACACAGTCACTTTTAAGTCCCCTACTTTGAATATAATCTCCATATTTTTTAGATTAATTATATCTTGGTTATTAAATTCCCATTCTATTCCCATGAGGGTCAGATATGGCTAGTTGTCATCAACTATTTTGATTACTTTGAAGTTTGTGATACTGCACACTCTATCTAGGTTTACTGATATTCCTGTAAGGCGACTGGTTGTCACTATCTTGTGATGATTTTCTAATATTAACTGCACTGACGACCATAATATATTGGCCTCCCCATCCTCTCCCATGTTTGCTTGGGTAGTACATTTATGTTTGACCCCAAGTCTAGTATCACATTCTCTATATCATAATCTATGACATGTGCACTGAACCTAAACTCTGCATTGGTTCTTTTCTTATGCAGTAGTTGATTTATATATTTTATTTTGATGTTAAGTTCCTTTCCTTTTGTGCAATTATCGATCATAATGCATAAGGTATGTAGTGTCTCCCTATTCTTAACCAGTGCTAAGCAATTTTTCAATAATCCTTCTAGCATATTTTTCTTTTCAGCTAGTCCTCTATCTAAAGTATCGTCATATTTTGGTGTTATATCTACCAATGGTGGAACCGATGATGTGGTTGTTTCTCCTTCATGTCACAACAAGTATTTCCATGCTTGTTTATACATCTCCTTTTATTCTGAGTCCTGAATTTTCTAGTTCTGATTCTTATAGCAACATTGATATATTTTGAATGTTCAGGTTTTGATTCTGATTCCCTCTGGCCTGCCATTTTTCCAACAGTTGTGGACAATCCTCTGTCACATGTTCTAGCACCTGAAAATATGTACATGTTGTGCATTTATTTGGGAAATTGCATGCTAAGTGTCTTGGATAGTTATAGTTATAACATATTATGGGCCCTCTTCCTGCTCACCCATAGTTTGTTCAACTTCACCCCCTATCGAATCCTCCTCGGTTTCCTTGATTGAATACTCTTAAAGTATTATGCTTCCCTCCTCCTTCTGTCGCAACATTCTCCTCCTGAATCATATACATGTCTATCATGCACTCCCTTATTATATCAAATGCATGACAATCTTTGTCTTCATGGCCCAGTGATTTGAAAAATCTACAAAATAAGCTTCTCGGGGTATATTGATATTTCTATAGTAGTTGGAACTCATGGCGGTGATGTCCCCACTTATTTCATATCTCATAGTATCTTCCACCTAGTAAGGAGTTTGGTTCTCCAACTGCTAAGTACTACATAAAGGATAGACATTCATCCTTGTGGTGACCTTTTATCCTGCATTTGGTGCACCATATATGTTCTTGTTTCTCCTTCCCTTTGTAATTTCTTCCAGCTGAATTGTTAAGGTCGCTAGTTTGTTTTCTATTTGCATCATTCTACTATTTTATTTGACTTGAGAGGCTTCCAATTTCATAGCAATTTCCAATGCCTCAGACTGTGACGTAACCTTTTATTATATTAGTGGACTATGGATGTGAGGTAAAAATCCTGCAATGAACCAATATCTGTATTGTTGGTCCAGTATTTGAAATTTTAACCTCCCCATCACATCCTTGAACCTCTGTTTGAACTCCCATACTAACTCAGTATGCACCTAATTGATCTCCTTTAGCTCTGTAATGTATTGGGATTCTAATTTCAGTTTCTTGAATTCATTTAATAGGGCCTGTGTAATCTATGCCATATTTCTCATTTGGCCTAATACTATGGTACTCTACAAATTCATGTACCATACTAGTGCACGACCTATGACTGTTGTCACCAACTTCATGATCTTTTCATTATCACCGTGGACATTCTTTCTAGCTCGGATGGTGTCACATATGAACAAATGTTGTTCTGGATCCTCATATACAATTCCTTTGAAATCTAGTAGTGTCAGTGTATTATCTACCCCTGCCATGTTGTTGGGTGTATGATCCCTTCTTGATGTTGTTGGCTGAGTCTAGATACCTGCACCGCTACCAATTCCCTAGGTATTTCTTCTCTAACTTCTTGTACTGATCACCAATACTCTGGAAATATCTTTGAACATTGTCTCGGATTGAGGCGACATCCACGAGGTTGTTGTTTCATACTAGAACTCGGTTGGATAGGATGTAGTGATTCTTCTATGACTGGAATGAGTGGGATATCTTCCTCTTCTCCCTCTATCTATTTTACTTATATGATATGGATGTGTACACAATTTTCTGTGTACTCAACATGCTTCTCTCTCTTCTCAATCGCGGTTCTTAACTTCTTGTACCTTCTCCCACTTCACAAAACTACAACTTCATCTTCTCCTTATGATATACATTATTCTTTCTCTTACATTCTCAGTCTCCCTTTCCTCTATCCATTTTCATACCCTCTGATCAGCTCCTGGTCAACAAACCCGTGTTCTTAAGTTATCTGATTCCATCATCATCACTTCCGTGTCAAAAAGTAGAATTTGTGTTCATGTAGCCAACATTCTTACGAATATTCCTCATGGACCTTTAAGGAAGTTGCTTTCTACAACATTGTAAGCCTGGGTACAATCTATGGGAAATTTTGTTATGTATCCTCCCAAGATATTGTCAAACTAAAATTCCATTGCGTAGGACATCCTATTATCCAATGCTTCCACCTGTCTCACTAGTTTAGGAGTCCATTTCTTTGGCATAACTGGTCTATATATACCAATATTTTCTACTAATCTTTCCAACCATTCTTCTAAAATATTAGGAAATTCACGGAATAAGACCTCATGCAATTTTGTAAACACATACCTTTGTAGCCATTACTTATTCTTTAAGCGAGGGTTCTTACTCTCCTTCTGCATAAATTCTTGTTCTTTTTTCTCCATCCATTTAGTTATTTCTTTTCTCGTCAGTCTCCAAAACATTACCTCACTTTAGGATTTCGGGTCTCGACAACAGAAAAATTTGTTGGTGCGCACACATGGTAAGGTTCAAGACCCTGGATTAATATTAAGTTGTCCAACAACACCCTACATATATCGGTCCTTTTGGAATCACCTGCAGGTAGGAAAATTCTCACCCGAGGTATATTTATGGGGACTGCAGGAACCAAGATTATGCAGTGGTGAAGGAACTATGAGAGACATGCCCTGTTGTATCTAACATATCCTCTCACACATTATATCCTAAGTGTTATGACCTCATTACTTACTTATTTATGTGTATCGGGTTATATTCTTATCAATTATCACTTAAACATATAATTAATGTTATTGTGCATGAATCTTTCCACATAATTATTAAAGAGAAACATTTATCATAGTAAAATAAAATATCAACATCATATAGACATGAATTAACATATTACAAACATTAATCACCATTCTTCAACAAAATTTGACACACAGTTATCATGGTTCACCCCCTCCTAGGATACGTCCAAAAATATTGGCTTCTTCATTATAGTTAAGGTATTCTAGCTTGCTTTGCACTATAGTAGATGTTCAATACAACTTCCATTATGTTGGTTGTGGAGCCTGGTTATCTTATGGATTCATAGGTCTTTGTTTTCATCTGTGTTTATACCCCATGAAGACTTTACAACCTGGAATAATGTACACTCCTCCACGCGGGGGAGTGCAGATGGGGGTTACCCCCTCTACAAGGTCTAGGGGCAAGCGAGCCCCGGGAGGAAAAATTTCATTGTAAATGTATATTTTAATTTCATTTGAAATCTGGACCATTCATTATAAAGTCACAGATCTGACAGTACAAGTTATGTTAGGTTTTTTTTCCCTAGAAGGCAACCCTTTTCTATGAGGGAAATTTATTGTGGCTATGCATCATTGGGAATATTTTATTTTGATTGAGGAGACTGTGAGAGAAAGAAGATGAAGTTACAACGAGTGTGTTGTAGGTTGTATCCCTTCATTGGCTGGATAATAATAAAGGAAGGACCTGGAAATTTCTCTAGTGGATGTAGCCCACACTGGGTGAACCACATATATTTGTGTCTCTATTGTATTGTGTATCTTATGTGTTTTATTTACGCTTTTTTTTTATTTTATTTCTCCATGATCCTGTTTTTCTAAGAACTAGTATCAAAGTGAAAGGTAACTCATAGGAAAAGAGGGTTCCTGGTTCAAGTGGGAGCAATTTTGGAAGATGGAATGTTTAGGGTCGAGAAATTTAACAACCAAAACTACTAGTTATGGAAGATGGATATGGAAGATTATTTATATTAGAAGGATCTATTCCTATCATTGGGTGGAATAGAAAATAATTCGACGGCCATGAAGGATGGATAATGGGAGGTTCTTGATAGAAAGGCACTAGGAATGATATGACTGAGCCTAGCAGCATTGATGGCTTTCAATAATTCAAAAGAAAATATAATGGAGTCGATGGACGCATTGGATAAACTGTACAAAAAACCCTCAACATCCAATAAGGTATTTCTAATGAAGAGATTATTTAATATGAAGATGTCAGAAGGTGGGTCTGTAGAAGATCATTTAAATGAATTTAATATGGTTACTAATCAACTAAGTTCTGTAAAAACGGAATTTGATGATGAGGTCAGAGATCTTCTAATATTGTGCGCATTTCTAGAAAGATGGAACGACTTGGTCATGGTTGTCAGTAACTCTGTCTCTGGTTCAAACACTTTAAAATTTGATGATGTTGTTGGCGTTATCCTTAGTGAGGAAATGTGACATAAAAATACAGGTGAGACATCAGGTAATGCGTTAAACATGGAGAATAGGGGAAGACAAAAGGATAGAGGAAAGTGCTCAGGGAACCGTGGGAATTCTAGGAAGGGAAGATCCAAATCCATATTTGGAAAGATAGAGTGTTGGAATTGTGGAAAGAAATAACATCTGAAGAAAGACTGCAAAGCTCCAAAGAAACAAAGAGATGGACAACAGGAGAAAAATCAAGAAGCAAATGTAACATGTAATGTGTTACAAGATGCTTTGATTCTTTCTATAGATAACATTTATGAGTCTTGGGTAGTATATTTAGGGTCTTCATTTCATGCCACACCCCATAGGAAAAAATTTCTAGATTATGTTCAAGGTGATTTTGGGCAAGTTCGTTTGGGTGATGATGCACCATGCAAAATTGTTGGAATGGGAAAGGTAAAAATAAAGAAAAGAAATGGAAACCAATGGTTGTTGAAAGAGGTAAGACATTTTCCATATCTAAGGAAAAATATAATTTTAACATGGCAGTTGGAAAGTGAATTTTGTATATGCATATTTACATATAATGTGTGGAAGGTCACCAAAGGATCATTGGTGATAGAAAAATGAGAAAAGGTAGGTACATTGTATTTATGTACTAGTAATATTGAATCTTATATCTCTTTAGCTTCTACAGGAGTGGATACAACACTATGGAATCATAGTCTTGGACACATGAGTGAGAAGGGGATGCATATACTTCACAAAATAAATTGGTTGCCAGATCTTAAACAAATTGATTTGGATTTGTGTGAGCATTGTGTTTATGGAAAATAGAAGAGAGTCAGATTTCTCAGAGGTAGAAAAGAAAAGAAGAGTGAAAGGTTAGATCTTGTGCATACAAATATATGGGGACCAACTCTGGAATCATCTCTTGGTGGATCTCATTATTATGTTACTTTTATTGATGATGCAACTAGAAAAATTGGGGTTTATTGCATTCGACAAAAATCTTATGTTTTTGATACATTTAAAGAATGGAAAGATTTAGTTGAGAATGAGACAGGAAAAAGGTTCAAGTGTCTCATATCAGACAATGGAGGTGAATATTTTATCAAGGAGTTTGATTATTATTGTTCATACCATGTGATTCATAGAGAGAAGACAGTTCTAGGAACACAATAAGAAAATGGTGTGTCATAAATGATGAATAGGACAATCATGGAGCATGCAAGGACTATGAGATTGCATGTTGGTTTTCCCTTACAGTTTTGGGAAGATGCTATAGATACTTTTTTTTACTTAATAAACATAGTAACTTCAATCTCTTTGGATGGTATAATTCCAAAGGAGGCATGGACAGGTAAAAAGGTAAACTATTCTTTTTTGAAGACTTTCGGTTGTGAATCATTTTTCCATATTGATAAAGAAAATAGAACAAATCTTGAGGCAAAATCCAAGAAGTGTACCTCTATTGGATATGGAATTAATAATTTTGGTTATCTCTTATGGCATTTAATGAGAAGGTCATGTACAATGATCAATTGCAGGGAAAGGAATAGGAAAAAGAAAAAACAAAATACACAGTGCTTGGTGAGATCACTGAAAAAGAAACACCAAAGGTACCATAAAATAAAAATTTACAATGGCAAGATAAACAGGTACCTCAAACTCCTACAAGTGTTTTTAGAAGATCTATCAGGTTAAGTAGATCCCCGAAACGATACTCTCATTCATTGTATTATTTATTGTTGATTGATTCTGGTGAACCAAAATGTTATGAAGAGGCAATGTATGAAGACACCAAAAATAAGTTGGAAAAAGACATGAAATAAGAAATGGATTCCTTGGTAAATAACCATATTTGGGACTTGGTTCAATTTCCTACAGGAAAAATAACATTGCAGAATAAATGGGTTTACAAGTTGAAGGAAGAAGATGGAGGAAAAAAGTGGTACAAGGATAGAATTGTTGTAAATGGGTTTGCACAAAAGAAATGTATAGATTTTGATGAAAACTTTTCTCCTATTGTTAAAATGACTTCAATTAGGACTATTTTAAGTCTTTTGGCAATAGAATATTTGCATCTTGAACAGTTAGATGTAAAAACCTCTTTTCTCCA
>SNQJ01S0171964.1:0-20913 GCA_010110895.2 Picea sitchensis
TCCTTTATTAGTTATTTTTTCCATTTGGGTCTGTGCATATGCTCATCAGAATGTGATTTATTGTTTTGCAGAAAAGACTAAAGAATTAGTTGTGGCCAGGGGAAACCCTAGAAAAATCCACCAAAATGTATGAGATATAGATCATATTCTCTTCATACTCTTTTTTATTCTTATGGGAAGCAAATTTATTGTAATGCACCTTTAATAATTGTTGTAGGAATTTTCTAATGATTGCAGTCTTACCACTTCCACTGTCTGTTACGTATATGTACATGGAATTGGAAGTTTTTGTATTAAGTACCCACACCCATGCATATCATATTTCAGTATTTAAGAGTGAGAGGAAGATTATAGTATAGTCGTTTGTATATCTAGTAGGACCCAACTCAACTATTGATAGGCATAAGAAATTATTAGGTGCATCCAATTCTTGTAGTCTTGGTCTTCATCTTCCTTGAAATCTCGTATATGGCAGGTTATCAACATTTAGATGCATTTATTTTTTGTGCTTTTTGTCTTTTCCAATTTCTATTCTTTTTTTCTTTTCCAAATTACTGGTGAACGCTCTTTGCTGTATGGAGATATTTGTTTCATAAACATCGTTGTTTTTTTTGTGCATCAGTGTCATAGTCATTGTGAAGAGACTAATGGACTATTGTTACAACCAACCAGTTGTTTGGTGATAGTTATGGTGACCTCGTGTTTTCTTGATTTAAGGCCGCTGGTAAGACCCCTCTTTATATATGCTAGAGAAATCAACCTACTTATACATTTATATTTATTAAAGTCGGTTTAATGAAATATAGGATATGCTAACGTGCTTGGAATTTGGATTTAGAAATTGGTTTTAAATAGTTTGCGGGAATGTTGTTTCAACCCTTCGGTCTGTCCCCAACGACCTCCCCTGTACAAAATTTCCAAGGTCGTTTATTCAAGAGAGTTAGATGCCATGTGATCAAGGAATCATAACCAATGGTCCTTCCATGTCACCTAGATAATCAGGTATATAACATCTCATATTACTACTTGGGAAAACAATATGTTCTAGAGAGAAAGGAAGGAAACAAGTTGTTCATCAATGGGTAAATGACTTATTACATAAAAAATGCAATCTCGACCTCTCTCTTTGACATGGTTAAAAAATCCCGTAGTGAAGTTTTTCTCAAAGATTATGAAAAAGTTTGGGAACAAATAGTCATAGGCTGTTCAATGACCTTTGAAGAAGTGTTGGATAGTCTCATACTGGAGAACCATATTATCCAAACTTTAGACAATGATTATTTTTTTCCTATCAAATTTTCAGTCATGTCAAATCGACTTCCAAGCATTTTAAACTTGACGAGGATATTCCTACAAATATATAATGTCTACTTTCTCATCCCTACATTTTTTAGTGTTCTTTCTGCAGTATTGGAGTTCAACACAACCTATAGGAAGTTTCTTTATGGTGCTATTGATATGATATTTTTTTTGCAATGCATTTTATGTGTGGAAAATTTCCTTATTCAATGAGGAGGCGTGTGTACGTTTTTAGGTGCTGGGTGGAGAACCTGAAACCCTCCAATGACATAGAATTAAGGGTTGTAAGGGACCATACAATATATGTTGTCATAGATAGAGGTGCAAAATCCTACAAGGAAGATGCAACTTTAGTGCCAGACAGATACCAGTTCTTAGGCCAAGCTGAAGAAGAAGGTGTAGCTTTGGTGCCTTACTTAGGAAAAGAAGAACCCATAGAAATAGAAAACACGTTTAAGTGTGCACACATTGACATAAAATGAAAGTTTTGATTTGTCGAAGGTACTCATGAATACTATGTAGAAGCCAGTATGGACAACGTGGTGATCTTTAAGCTTGAAATAGAATATAAAACCAACGATGAATTTGTGAAGATGAACACATTCCTTTCTTGCATTTCAGAAAATCGTTCGGGGTCATTGACATGTTATGGCTTCCAAGATAAGATTGGAAAGTGGCTTGAAAATAAAACATTTAATATGAAAGGAAATACAAAGTGATATCCACTCATTCATTTATTATTTTTAGACAAGTGACAACTTTTAACTAACCATCTTCAGACGTTGATCATGTTTGCATGACCAAGTTGCTTTGAGTTCTTACATAACGACATGTATATGCTTCCATGCAACCTTGTTATTTAAGTATGAGCAATAGTCATAATGAGCTCAAAAGAAACAAACTTAAAAATTTTAAAACAAGATTTAGTTATTAGAACCAAAAAACATACATTCAAATAAATAATATTGATAATATTAAATGTTACATTCCTAAAATATTTAAAATTAATATTTGGAAAACAATAAAATTATTAAAAGAGAAAGTTTAAATACTATAATTTTTTTTATCAATCCTAATTTAATTGATCAAAACAATTTTTTCAATATTATCATAATATCTAATATCTCCCTCTTTTAAAGGAAAATCAAAATAATTCCAATAAAACATGGAAAATGGAAATATAAATAATTATTATTCCAACCTTGACATGACACACAACTTTCAACTCGTGTTAATTAATTAGCATAAAAAATTACACGATAATACTTAATGTATCATGTTTTCCTATTTAAAAACATCACTAACTACTTTTATAGAGATGAATTGGTATAATGATGGGTGGACCATCACCATATCTTTTGAAAATTAATTTAAGCATGATTCTTAACGCCCATTTTTAAAAAATACATCTCTAACTACTTTTATAGAGATGAATTGTAATGATGAACTCCTTTACATATATGGACCATATCTTCTAAGAAAAAGTTGTAGCTTCTATAAATTTAAGAACAATGGCCATATCTCAATGTTAAATATGCAGATGAGATCATGATAAGTCAATATCAAAGCAATGTTATTTTATATTGGTTGTGAGGATTGGTTTATGATAGTGTCTCAATATTTTATAATTTTTATGTTAATGTGAAATCATAAGGGAATAATGTCTCCTTCTAACATAATAGTTGATTGAATGTGTAGTAAGTGTGTTTGATTTCTCAACTTTCCACTCCTTGTTTGTGGGTTTTTTTGTACGAGCGCATGCGCGCACGTATGTGTGTGTGTGTGTGTGTGTCAGAGAGAGAAAGAGAGAGAGTGAAATGATAGTGAGATATTTCTATCTTGTGGCATCTTGGAATAACTTTTATAATTATAGAATCCCCTCTCCTCTTATGTGTTATCCCTCATTGGTTATGAAGGTTGTCTTGAAACAATATATAAATCCTAACTTACCATGATCCTTACATCAATAGGGGTAACCACAAGGGAGTAGTGTCTTCTACTAACATAATGGCTAATTGGTTTTTGGGTGAGTGTACTTGCTTGATCCACCTTCTCCTCCTTCCCCGTGGGATGTGTTGTGTGGGTGTTGGTATGTGAAACAATAGTCAAATATGCCTATCTTGTGAAATAATGAAATATTTTTTAAATCTCCTCTTCTCTTGTGTGTTATCCACATTGCTTGCAAGCACTATTTTGCGATAACATATAAATCCCAACATATTATGATACTTATGCTAATGGGGGAAACCACAAGGGAGTGGTATCTCCTGCTAACATAATGGTTGATTGGTTGTGAGATGAGTGTGCTTTCTTACTCAATAGCCAACTTCTCCTCTACAGAATGTGTTGTGTGGTTGCGTACATGTGTGTGTGTGGAACAAAAATCAAATGCACCTATCTTGTGGCATTTTGGAATAGCTTTTGTGACTGTAAAATCTCATCTCCTCCCAAGTGTTAACTGACATTGATTGTGAGGACTAGTCCATGTAAACATATAATTCCTATCATACGATAATCCTTATGCTAATGGTGATAACCACAATGTAGTATCATATTCCATTAACATAATTGTTAATTGATTATAGGGGAGTAATTGTATACTTGCTTACTCAACATTCCTCTCCTTTATAAACTGTGTTACATAAATATATATATACAAAACAATAATCAAATACACTTATATTTTATAATATATTAAAATACCTTTTATAACTATAAGATCTACTCATCTATTAATATTAAAATAAACATAATTCATATATAAATAACTTAAAATAAATATAATTCATACAGAAATAAATTTTCCATAGTGATTTATTCCTTAATCCTACTAAGGAATAGTCAAATTAATAATTTGAATGCAAAAAATTACTAATTAGAATTACTTTGTTATGATTGAATTCTCTTTGTTGGTAGGTAATCAATACATTTTTTTTCCTTTTTCCATGTGACAGTTATTTTTTTGACTTTTGGTAAAAAACCAATTCACCAGAAATAGGCGCAGGAAACTCACCAATACTTCCCCACATTCGTGGATGGTAAGGGTGATAAACCACAACCCTGGGGACATAAGACTTGAACTCGTGATCTCTCCGTACCAAGAGTGTGCACACGTCTCACTAATTGTGCTATCCCATGGGGCTTGAATTTTGGTAATTTGTGTACGACGTTGTATATGATGAATATAAGCGCCATCACCATGTGGGACACAAATTTTGTATGTTTCTAGTGTTCCCGATACACATAGTTGAGATGCATATTATATAGAATATTTAAATATTTGGTATTTAGATTTTTAATAGATGTGGAATAAATTTGTAATAAATTTATTTTAATATTAATATAAGTTCTTATAAATACAATTCCTTAATAATGATGATGGTTAACATCCATTAAATAAAATATTTTATCAAAAATATTTTCAAATTTATAATTGTGAGAAATTTTGAATCATTAATATTCATAAAAACATTATGAACATAATATTATATAAAAAGTGGCATGTCATGTCAAACAAGCACTAACTAACTCTAAAGAAAGTTGTTTCTTTCTTCACCAAAATCACAGACATATGATGTATTTATTTTCTTGAAACGACCATGCATGCCACATGTTTGTTTTTTATCAAAATAAAATAATTAAGAAATTGATTTTCATACCATGTATTCAAATTCAAGTAATTGAGGGTTTTTCATGTCCCACAAACCATTCATTTATGTTATGGTGGTGTTTTTTCATGTGTTGGAAACATGTCAACGAATTTCCTCATGCAATCACATGCACATGCATGCAGCTATGTTAATGTACATGCATGCAATCTATTTATGAACTGTCCATGTAACTATGTGATCTATTCATGATCAGTTTGTGTAACTGAGTGATAGATGTTCTATATGCGAGCATACCCATAGAGGTGAGAGTACAATGTGAGTACAAGCATGTGCAAGGTGTGTAGAGAGCAAAGTGTGTGTGAGGAGAGGATGATTGTATGCCTGAGATTGGCTATTGTAATTCTCCCTTGAATAATAAGAATATCGACTATCATTTCCTGTGGTTTTTTCCCTCATTGGGTTTCCACATAAATCACTATGTCAAATTGTGGGATTGTTGTTCTTGGTTTAATGCATTTTTTATCTTTCTTGTTTATGCTCTGTTTTATGCTATGTTTTTCTTTTGTTGCCTAACAAGTGATATCATAGCTTAGATTTGAAGGAGTAGAGAGTGAAGGAGAAGAGAATCTGGTCGTTGGATCAAAGAGCAGGTTAACCGAACCGAGTCGAGCCGAGTGAAGTGGATCAGCCTAAAACGGGTTTTATTACACCGTTGTAGGTTGTCCCTATGGAAAAGTGTGACAGTTGTAGGAAGCAAATCATCATAGGCTATCCTTTAATAAGGTGCAACAATTTATAATAGTTGCAGGTGATCCTCATAAAATGTGCGATGATCCAGCAAATTAAAGTCAAGTCATGGTATGAAATTCTAATCGTTTTGTTTCCTTATGCATAAGAGGTGGAGGATTATTAAATAAGTGGTTCATATTTTTTTAAAGTGTATAATAAGACAAAAGGTGGAGGAATCGAATTTATGGAGGGAGGTGATATTTTTATTAATAAATTAAAGGTAAATGGTTAAAAGGTTTTAAGGAATACACATTAAATAATTGTGTTTTGAACCTTTTTTTTGTAATATTTATTTGGGCGTTGATATCATTATTCTTTCATATTTATAAAAGCTTGGTTTTATAAGTAGTGGTTTAGGAGTTTTTCTGCTAATGGAAAAAGTGCAGAGTTCCAAGTTTGAGGTGAAAACGTTCATTGGTAATAATAGATATGCACTATGGAAGCTTAAGATGGGAGATCTAATTGTGCAAGAAGGATTGAAAAAGGCCTTGGATGGAAAGACAAAGAAACTTGCAAGCATGAAAAATGAGGACTGGGAGGATCTGGATGCAAGAGCCCTCAATACTATTTGTTTGTGTCTGGAAGATGAGGTGTTGTTTAACATCGTTGAAGAGAAGAAAAAATGGGTTTGTGGACCAAACTGGAGAGTCTGTATATGCCAAATAACTTGTCAAACATAATCTTCTTGAAGAGGCATTTGTACAACTTGCGAATGAAAGAAGGTATGGAAATTGTTGATCACTTGAATGTTTTCAATACTCTGATTTGTCAATTATCTAGTATGGACATAAAGTACAAAGATGAGGAAAAAGAGGTTATTCTATTGTGTTCGTTTCCTAAGTCTTGGGATCATTTGGTCACAACTGTGTAGTTTAACACAACAAATGCCATTGATTATGACATTGTTGTGGGAGATTTGTTGTCTGAGGAGATGAGGAAAAAATCCAGTAAAGAAACCTCAACAACAGAAGCAATGGTGGTCAGAGGTCGATCTACAAAAAGAGGGAAAAATCAGAGGGGTACATCAAGGTCTAAGTAAAAAGGAAAGAAGAGTAAGAAAAAATGTTGGTTCTGTGGAAAATATGGGCATCTCAAGAAGGATTGTTGGAAAAGACATAATGTATCCAAGGAGGACTCCACAAAAGAATCAAAGGAATATAATGTACCTTAAACAAGTTCAGGTTCCAGTTCAAGTATGGTTGATGAGATATTATCTACTTGTAATGTTTCACATCAACATCATCATTGGTTGTTAGATTCTGTTGCATCTAGCCACACATGTCTTCATAGAAATTGCTTCTCAACTTACCAATCTATTGATGATGGAGTTATTTTTATGGGAAATGATTTTTCTTGTAAAATTGTTGGAGTTGGTAGCGTCTGGATTAAAATTCATGATTGTTCCATAAGAACATAAAAATATGTAAGGCATTTCCCCGAACTAAGAAATAAATTGCTAAATTTGGGATTTCTAGATTCTGTTGATTACAAGTGTACAACTCAAGCTGGAGTACTGAAGGTGTCCAAAGGCATCTTAGTAGTCATTAAGGAAAAGAGGATCGAGAACCTTTATTAGATTGGAGGAAGGACATAGGTAAATCAAGCAGTGGTATCATCTGAAGATGCAAGTGACTCTTCATTTATGGCATCAACATTTGGGTCATATGATTGAGAAAGGAATTAAGGTACTGGTTGATCGTAAGTCACTTCCAAGTTTGAAGTTTCTGAATTTGAATTTTTGCAAGTATTGTGTTTTCGGAAAATAGTGTAAACAAAAGTTTAAAACATAAGGGCATATAAGAAAAGGTATCCTTGATTACATTCATTCATATGTTTGGGGACCATCCACTATAGTTTATTTTGGAGGATTGTCATATTATGTGACATTTATAGATGATTAATCTAGAAAGGTTTGGGTCTATTTACTTAAAAGAAAAGTTGGCGTATTTAATACTTTTAAGCAATTCAGAGCTTTGGTTGAAAAGAGCACTGACAAGTCAATCAAGTGTTTAAGGACAGATAATGGAGGTGCGTTCACATCTACGGAATTTGAGAACTATTGCAAGGAAGCTAGGATTGAAAGACATAAGACCACAATTTATACTCCTCAACAAAATGGTGTTGCTGAACACATGAATAGGACTCTTCTAGAGAGAGCAAGGAGCATGCTCAATAATGCCAATATGCAACAAGAATTGTGGGTAAAAGCAATTCTTACAACATGCTATCTGATAAATCGATCACCATCAACTGCAATAAACTGTAATATTCCAGAATAGGTGTGGACAAGTCATTTGTGTGGTTTTTCAAATATGAGAATATTTGGTTGTGATGCTTATGCTCTTATTTCTAAAGATCAATGTTCTAAGTTAGATCATATTTCAAAGAAATATGTCTTTGTTGGTTATGGTGATGGAGTTAAGGGGTACATATTGTGGGATCCTACTACCCACAAAATCATCATAAGAAAAGATGTAGTATTTGATGAATTCTCACTCTTAAAATCAGAATTGGTAGATGTTGAAGTGAGACAAGAACATGTACCGAAAGTTCAACAAATTTAGTTGGAAACTCAACCATCTTCAGAAAGGGAGGAGCATGAAAAAGTTCTAGAAGAAGAAGATGAAGATGCATAAAATATCCAGGAAACTGAGTATATGCCTCAACCATATCTAGGGAGATCTTCATGGGTTAGGAATCCTCCTACAAGGTATGACGATTATGTTTCATTTGTGGATTTAGTTTCTATTGATGGAGAACCTAGTTATTTTTAGGAAGCAATTAAGGTATCTGAAAGTGCTCAATGGAACAAAACTATGAAAGAAGAAATGGATGCCTTAGAGAGGAATAAAACATGGGACCTAGTAGAACTTCCAAAGGACAGGAAGGTTGTCAGCTGCAAGTGGGTCTACAAACTAAAAAAGGGTGTTGATGATAAATTTGAAAGGTATAAAGCAATACTGGTAGCAAAAGGGTATTCTCAAAAGGAAGGTATTGATTTTCATGAGATCATTTCACCAGTTGTGAAGCTTGTTTCATTTCGTGTTATGTTAGCACTAGTTGTTTTACTCGATCTTGAGTTAGAGAAACTAGATATTAAAACAACGTTTCTACATGGATATTTAGATGATGATATATATATGGAAAAACCAAAAGGGTTTGTTCAAGATCAAAATAAGAGGTTTGTTTTCAAATTCAAGAAGTCATTGTATGGCCTGAGACAGTCTCCCAGGCAATGGTACAAAAATTTTGATTCCTTCATGGTGACCCTAAATTTTACAAGAAGTGAATATGATCATTATGTTTACTTTAAAAAGTTGGAAAATAGAATGTTCATTATTTTGGTGTTTTATGTTAACGATATGCTTGTGTCAAGAAAAATCATGGTCAAAATCAACAGGTTAAAGGCTCAGTTGGATACGGAGTTTGATATGAAGGATCTAGGAGAAACAAAACAAATCTTAGGCATGGAAATACATAGAGACGGGAAAAATGGTAAGATGTGGTTATCACAATAGAAGTATGTGGAGAAAATACTTATGAGAGTTGGTATGAATAATGTGAAACCCATAGAGATCCTTTTATATTCCCATTTCAAGCTTTCTTCAAGTTTATTTCCTAGTAATGACGAAGAAAAGGATTGTATGTCTCGTGTATCATATGCTAATGTAGTGGGAAGTTTGATGTATGTGATGGTGAGTACTAGACCAGATATTTCACATGCAGTTGGTGTTGTCATTTGATACATGGAAAATCCAGGAAAAGGGCACTGGGAAGCAGTGAAATGGGTACTTCGATATCTTAGAGGCACAAGTAGTTATTCTATCACCTATGATGGTTATAGAGATTCAATTTGTGGTTATGTAGATTTAGATTTTGCAGGTGACTTGGACAAAAGGAGATCCACTTCAAGATATGTATTTACTCTTGCAGGAGGACCTATTAGTTGGATGTCAAAGCTTCAAAACGTAGTCACTTTATCCACTACCGAGGAATATTATATGGCTGCTTCACATGCATGCAATGATGCAATTTGGTTATAGGGTTTGTTGGGTGAGTTTGGAAGGATGCAGGTGTTATGAGGAAAATCTCTCCATGGATAGGGGTAAACCACAACAAACGGAAATGACTGCATAAATCAACTCTACTCTCAAGTATGCTATATAAAAAAATATGCTAGCAAGACAAGATAAAAGGCCTACCTCATCCAGATGTTCGATGAAGTCCATCATTGAGCACTTGACCCAAAGAAATATACCCACAACTAGTCCTCATCAACCAAGCAATGCAAGCATATGGTGATAATATATGATGTTAGAACATTCAATAGCATAATCCATCAACATTCATAACAAACACACCCATGGAATAATAGTTCAAATATTTTCAAGATGTTAATTCGATGAGAAAAGAGTATTTCTATTAATATATAATCAACAAAAGTGAATAAGTTACAGACTTTTGTGTCGGCACAGTTTAGAACCGAGAAACTAAGTTCCTTCCAGTTGGGACTCCACCACTTCAATCATCCACCAAAGGAAATGTCATGTAAGAGAGACAATGAAGTTATCAATCATTAAGGGAAGAGCTTGGGGGTTGGACAATGTGTTCAAACTTAAAGGATAAAGGGATGCAAAATCAATGTGAAATGAATAATTCCTCCATAGTAACTTTTCTCTCAAAGTTGAATTCTTTCTCCTCTTTTCCATAGCTCATATTTGGCCCATTTATATCCTTCAAGTGGAACTGAAGTGCCAAGTTGGGACGTTTCCAGTATATGGAAGGCCAAGGACAATTGATCGCGTGACATGCCATGGAAACCTGACACCATTTTTAAATTTTGGGCACATTTCCTGATGTGCGTGGGGTGTAGTGGTGCAACATGCATATACACATGTTGTATAGTATGCAGGGTGCGTATATGTGGAAAATTTATATTTTTAGCTATGGGATTTGTAAAAAAGGGACTTCAAGTCTGCATAGGGAAATGGAAAAAGGCCTTCTGTGCAATATTGCATGGGGTGGGGAAAATCTTTCTATAACAGATCCCCCCTAATATGAGAGGTTAGAGGAGTATATATGATGACCGAAATACATTTTAAAAACCCATAAGTGAAGTAATGGGGACCTTGATGGAAGAAATAGTTTCTAATTATAATCTGTACTGACTTTTCATACATGGCTGCCAATTTGAATTACACTACATATCCATGTGAAAATATACCAAACAAGTGTCCATGGCCATGAATAGGAAAATACAAATGTGGTTACATACCAACGATAGTCATAGTCATGAACAAGGCCTAGTAAAACCAGTCTCAAAATCAATATGAAGATAAGCATATTGGTCTCCCATGATCATTGAAGTCACACCTGTACTGGTCCAATAAAAAGGTGGAAACAACTCAGGAAATCTGCGGTTACGAACTGATGTCTTCAAGTCTTCTACACAATCTGCCAAAGGTGTAAGTCTACATCGTTTGAATAAAGGAGTTGAGTTTGAACACAATGAGACTTTGTTTGATTACCGGTCATTGAGGTATACCGTTAATAAATGTGAGATGACCTACCAATGATGAAAGTAGGTATCAAGGAACCAAGTGCATTATTACAAGTTTGAATAGAGGAGTCAGGGTCGAACACTTGAAGAATCCATCGATTAGGAGACATTGATGTATTCCCAACTGTTGATGGCGAGAGAACCTTCCACTAATGATTGAAAGCCTCTAGGTACTCATAGGATTCTAGGTCTCATTTCCATAATAGATGAGCTGAAGTCGATGGAAGGAGACTCGCTAAAAGGAGAGCATTAATGCATCTCTCATCATTCAGCATGAGGTAAAAAGAATGAGCTTTATGATTTAGAGGACATCGGATGAAGAACATGGTCACGAACCAATGACCCTGTGCATATTTCATGTGTGCCAAGTGCAAGAGGTACATGAAAAGACCCTCTGAATAACAACCAATGAGGAAAATTGTTGACAAAGGTGAGGAAACCACCAATAAGGATAATGGCATCCAAGATACTGCACGAATCCCAATGTGTGAATAGATGTCTTGTCATTCAATACAAGGGAAACCACCCAGTCAATGAGAAATGATGAAATGTCGACTGTTGGGTTCAAAGTTACCTACCAATGAGGAAAGTAGGACCAGGGTGCATAATAAGACAACAACTTCATGTGATTCTAAGACAAACTGAGGGTATGACCGACATGCAAAGTCAAGAGTTCTGAGGAATGGCCGACACAGGTTGATAGAAATCCTTTGAACAAGAGCATGAGACATATGGAAGACTTTGAAAGGATAGACTCAATGATGAAACCATGATATGCAGGGGGCATCAATTAAACTCTCCATAGGGACTAGAAGTGTAACCAGTCGAGGGAGTAAACTCTCTGTAACGAGATCAACTTCCTAAGGCCATTCTAAACCCAAAATTATGATGACAAGTGAACTCAACAATTTTGTGATCTGTTCAAAGGTGACACAACTGCTGCCAATATAATATAATACTCCCTTCCTGCCTGCATTTTTTTGTTTTTTCATAGTCAAATGAATGCTATGATACAGAGGAGGAAACAAGTGTCGTAACTAAGAAAAACTAGTTCCAACAATGGAACATACCTATGCTCAATGCAAGGAGGTGCATGCAAGAGATGGACACTCGGGGGAATGTTCCCTCCTGGGTATAGGGTGTCAAGTTTTGAAGGATATAAACAAGGCTCCACTTGGTTGGGGATGCAAAAAATGATAAGGAAAATGGTTTATAATGCAAAGCAAGATCCAACCATAGGCTCAATACTACAAGAAAGGGCATGAGATGCAATCACAACTTAATGCCAAAAAATGTCATTTTTCATAATCTTAGTTTACTTGGTTTGAAAAAGGGATAAACTTGTACCAAATAGACGTCCTTTCAAATCCAATTTACGAGTGTGAAAGAGACAATTTCACCCGAAAATCTTTTTCTCTTTTTGAAAACTAGTTGGAAAAGAGCTTAACTAAGACTCATGACCTTTCAAGTCCAAATTAACGAGTGTGAAAGGGACAAATTCACTCGGAAATATTTTCACTTTTTTAGATGAGTGAGAAAAGATCTTAAATCAAACTCACTTGGGAGTTTCTAGGTGGCATGTCATGGGGGAGGCCAAGGCTCCTGTGATGGACTTCTGTGAAATGCCAGTATCTTACGAATAACAGATACAAGCTTGGGAAAACCCAAATATCTCCAAGTCGAGGAGGATAAAGTGCTAGTGGAGGTTACCTTCTCTGTGAAATATGGGATAATGTCTCTTACTTGAAAGGGCATAGGAGTATGCATTGGATACCCCACAAGACCATCCCAATCAAAGGGAACTTCTCCAGAACTTGGAGGGAGAGTACTCGGGGAGAGTAAAACTCTCTCTTGTTCAGAAGGTGTAGTATCAGAAATGTTAATGACATGGTTGAAGGATGCATCACTCTACAAAAGGAGAGTTGGATTGAATATATGTTGCACTGGTACGATGACTTCTTCAACTCTGGGTTGAATAGGATGCGTGATAACAGAGACATGAGACACATCACCCTCTACAACAGGGGTGTGGTCAGGAGAGGATTGCATAGACATGACTATTGTTTCAATCAAAGGAGAAACAAGGTGCGGGGAAACCACATATGCCTCAGAACCCGAAGGGCCCTCAGGTGAGAAAATGCTTCTGGTATCCCAACAGTCGTAGGACACAAATGAGTAAGGTGATTTCCTTCACAAGTCATGCAAAGGAATTTGGTCTTACGTGTAAGATGTCTAGGATTCTCAATCATATGAATTCCCCTAGTGTCATTTGCAATGGTTAGTGACATGCTCTTAGCATGACTGGCAGAGGATGGAGAGTCATCTCCCACATGATGTATAGAGGTTGGAGATGTGACATCGATATGACTTTTTGCAACTAAAGTGATGCCCCCAACATGACTAGCAATGGCTGGTTGCGGGTCTTCAACATGACTTGGAGAGTTCGTTGACCAATATCCAACATGACTAGAAGGGGTTGGTGATGGAGCTCCAGTATGATTGGTAGTGACTGGACTAGTGGCAGTGGTGATTTGTGGCATTTGAGATCAAGGTCCCAGGAAATATTGGTTTTGAAACATTGCAGGCCAGGAAGGGTCCTAGTTTACACCCTATCCCTGTCCAGAAAGGTAGTATCCTCCACCTAATTGATCCATATAGGTTTGTATTGGCATCATCACTGAGGAACATGTCTACGACGAGACAAAATTATGATAAGGATTATTCAAGTGAGGATATATGTTGCCCCCATGTGAAGGGGTTCCATGAAGAGGGTAGCCCAAACTGTAAAACCAATTCCCCCCGTATGAAAGACTCGGGGATATATGTGGACCCTCCATGGGAAAAGTTTTCATAGGAACTGGCATGGCAGATGAAGGATACACAGATGGGGTGTAATAAGTAGAATAAATAGGAATGGATCCGTAAGAGGGGAGGTTCCAACCTCCCATAGTGAGAGTTGTTTGAGGGACATGACTCCTATCAAATGAAGACGTAGACGATGGGGCCATGGTTCCCCCATATCCAAAACTAGGATTCATATAAGTGGGATAGGGAGAGGATGGAAAGGGTGACGACACATTTGGCATATCAACAAGAAAATGATTAGAGACCTAAGGCATGGACTGAGTGTTATAACTCTGCATACCATTATGAAAAGCAAATGGATTCGTCCCCATGAAATGAGTGAACATCATGGGGGGGGGGGGTGTGGTAAAGGAGGGAGTCATAATAACTCCATTATCCATGATAAAGACAACTCAAATCATGGTATAAAATCTCAAAAGTCTATTAATAATCAAAGATCACACCAAAAATAATCAAACAACCAATATGCACACAAACAAGATAAAGTGGCTAAAAGGGGCCTCCCTCCCTAAAGTAGGTATGCCTCGCCCAAGAGGGGATTGAGAATAACTTCTAAAGATCAGAGGTATCATAATCAGTTATAAGGGCCCTCGTGGGCTTAACAACTAGTCAGTTAGATCCCCCTGGAGAGGTATTCCTCCATAAAGGCTTTGTGTTGTCTGACCCTTATCTGACCCAGGGTACCTGCAGAATAACCCCTGCAAGTAACCTATGTTGCACCTAAGTAAAAAAACTAAGCAACCATGGTATAACCGATGCACAGGAAAACATTCGTAAGTCAAGTCCACCGTATGGGTAGGGTAGAAAATCCCGAAACCTTGAAAGAAACACCTCTCATGGAGGTAAGGGCACTAGCAAGATCCCCATATATGAATAGATCTTGAGAAATATATCTGACGCTAAGAAGGTATCGAGGGGATATCCCTTCAATCGACCTCACGCGACCTCGTGCTTAACTGCGGTGTAAGCAGAGCCTCTTGATATTACTGATTATACAATGCATTTCTCCACTCCCTTAGTCAGACACATATGTTGATTTAATAGCCTTGGAGAAGTTTACTCATAAAATCATATTCCAAGGAACTAAATCCTAAGATAGTTTGTGCACCCTAGAAAATAAAATCGTTACTAATCAACTTTAAATTATAGCATTAATTTTAATGGCCTCGGCTTACTCAAAAGGTGTGGTCGTGAAATTAGTGATGTTATGACTCAACAATTAAAATAAATAAATGTGAATACAATGCAAAGTCCTAAATTCAATTTCCAAATGATATGATTCCTAAAAATTCAACTATGCAATTCTAAATAAAAATGCAATCTTTCTTTACATGTACTAAAATAAATGACAAAGACTCAAGAGATCAAAATGACAATCAATGTAAAATGCCTAATATTTTTGTATTTTCAATATAAGAAAAATGAAAATGAAAGGACCGAACAACAAATTGATATAAAGAATCTATTTTGTATAGACAGAGACAACCCAAGCAGGATATCAAGAAGCAAAAACACCTAGCTCAAGGTGAAAGGACAATCAAAATGAAAATATGATGAGAAAGGAACCCCCCAAAAATTCAACCAAAAACAGGTTTCCTGTCATTCCACAGACACTTAACAGTCACTATAGAGAACGAAGAAGACTCAACAATCATCAAAACCTACCCATCAACCACCAAACCTAGAAATCAAGCAACAAAGGTTGATGTACGTGATTTTTCAAGGGAAAAGTGCGTATGTACACATCTTGCAGAAGTACATCACATGTATGTACACGCCAGTCAAGCAAAACCCTTGCATATGTGTCAAAACACAACTAGGCTAAGGAGAAGGCTGAAAGACTTAGACCCAGAGTGAACCAAGTTTTTCAAGAAATCATACGACAAGAAACTCAATATGAACGAGAGCCTAAGGAGAAAAACACTCCAAACCCAAAAAAAGAAGATTCAATCCCCAATATGGTCACCAATTCTGTTATAAGGAAAATCTCTCTATGGATAGGGGTAAACCACAACAAATGAAAATGACTGCATAAATCAACTCTACTCTCAAGTATGCTATATAAACAAATATGATAGCAAGAAAATATAAAAGGCCTACCTCGTCTAGATGTTGGATGAAGTCCACCATTGAACACTTGACCCAAAGCAATATACCTACAACTAGCCCTCAACAACCAAGGAATGCAAGCATATGGTGATAATATATAATGTTAGAACATTCAATAGCATAATCCATCAACATTCATAACAAATACTCCCATATAATAATAATTCAAATATTTGCAAGATGTTAATTGAACGAGAAAAGAGTATTTCTATTCAGATATAATCAACATAAGTGAATAAGTTACAAACTTCTGTGTCAACACGATTTAGAACCGAGAAACTAAGTTCCTTCCAGCTAGGCCTCCACCACTTCAATCCTCCACCAAAGGCAAGCTCATGTAAGAGAGAAAATGAATTTCTCAATTAGTAAGGGAAGAGCTTGGGGGCTGAACAATGTGTTCAGACTTAAAGGATAAAGGGATGCAGAATCAATGTGAAGTGAATAATTCCTCTAGAGTAAATTTGATCTCAAAGTTGAATTCTTTCTCCTCCTTTCCATAGCTTGGATTTGACCCATTTATAGCCTTCAAGTGGAACTGAAGGGCTGAGTCAGAACATTTACAATATATGGAAGGCCAAGGATCATTGATCTCATGACGTGCCATGGAAACCCGACACCATTTTTCAATTTTGGGCACATTTACCGACATACACGGGATGTAGTGGTGCAACCTACATATACACATGTTGTATAGTATGCATAGTGTGTATATGTGGAAAAATTATATTTTTATCTCTGGGATTTGTAAAAAAGGGACTTCAAGTCTGCATAGGAAAATGGAAAATGACCTTCTATGCAAGATTGCATGGGGTGGGGCAAATCTTGCTATAACAGTAGGACAAGGTGAAAGTATTTTGCAATAGTCAAAGTGCTATTCATTTGGATAGAAATCCATCTTATCATAGTAAGAAGAAGCATATTTATGTTAAGTACCATTTTGTAAGAAAGGTTGTTTATGAAGGCAGAGTGTCTTTGGAAAAGGTCCATAAAAAAGTGAATTCTCTAGACATGTTTATGAAACTAGTTTTGTTAGAGAAGCTACGATGGTGTTTGGCTTCCATTGGATTGCAAAAAAGGTGATGAATTAATTAAGGGCATGATATATCAGGTAAATTGTTGTCAAGGTGGATATTGTTGGAAACATGCCAATAAATTTCCTCATGCGGCCACATGCACATGCATGCATCTATGTTAATGCACATGCATGCAATCTATTTATGAACTATTTGTGTAACTATGTGATCTATTCGTGATCAGTTTGTGTAACTAAGTGATAGATGYTATATATGTGAGCATACCCATAGAKGTGAGAGTACAATGTGAGTGAAATCTTGTGAAAGGTGTGTAGAGAGCAGTGTRTGTGTGAGAAGAGGATAATTATATTCTTGATATTGGATATTGTAATTCTCCCTTGAATAATAAGAATATCGATTATCATTGCCCATGTTTTTTTCCCTCATTSGGTTTCCACATAAATCACTATGTCAAATTGTGGGATTGTTGTTCTTGGTTTAATGTGTGTTTGATCTTGCTTGTTTATGCTATGTTTTGCTTCCGCCRCTTAACAGTATTTTCATATTTTCTATATATTGGTATTGTGTGAAGACTTGTTTTTTCGAGGTGGATCTGTATTAAAATTTTCATTATGTAACCTATTTAAGAAAGGAAAATTATGAGGTTTGTGTTGTGAAACTATTGTAAATTGTGATATCAGTTAGTATAGTAAGTGAATGTATTTATGCTACCACATGCAATGTATGAATAGGGATGATAAACCACCTTACTATAGGCACCACTATTAAGGAAGGGAAAGAGACTAGACTTGACACTTGATTTTAGAGTAAAATAGACAAATCCTTGGGGAGAGGTAGAGAGGAAGGAAAGAGAAAGAGCCTCTAAATTAATCAAGGTTTTAATATTAATTATTTATTTTGGGTTGTAGGTTAATTATGGTACTTCAATCATGTTTCCGACAAGTAATTAACAAGAAATAAGTTACAAAGGAAATTCAAACTAACATGGGGTTAATTCCTAATTTCCCTTGATGAACTAATTACACTAAGTTTTGGAAATGAAAGAAGGAAGAAAGGAAAGAATTGACTAGGATGAGAATTGATGTAGAATTTGAAGCTTCTTAGGTTGAAGATGATATTTGTGATATGTCTCTAAGAGAGTGTTATGTCTCTTAAATGGTCCTCCATGCATAGCTCCATCCTCTTGCAAAATATACATGCAAAAGTCTCCAATACAAGGTAATAAAACATTAGATCTACCACTTATAATGATATAACAATATGTAATGAATTGATAACCAAGTGCATCAAAAGGATTTGATACCCCCCTTTCCCTATTTGTATTGGAAACTCCCTTGTCCTAGTTTCCTTTGAACCTCCCTTGAAGTTGCAGGGTTGAATTATCCAAGGTATGAGAGAACTAATCCTTTTGACATTCCCTAGGATGATACAACAAACCTACAAGTTTGGAGCCAAACTTGTAGAAATATATCCCTATTGAGGTTTTGGAGATCCCTATTGAGATCACTTGGTAGGTCACACATGTACATGGAATAAAATAAGGTCACACAATGACCTCTCTACTGTGTGGGTGTACGTGAGTGACAAAGTGAGAAATACATATGCTACATATTTTCCTCCTTGTAGGAGATATTATTTGTTATCTCCCAATAAAACTTCTTTTTATTTAACCCTTAGGTAGTTTTTTGAGTAGTTGATTTCCTTAGTCATTCATCATGGTCTATCCGTCATTAAGTCCAGTCATCAAGTCTTGGTTATGCCAAATGATGTTGGTAGATGACTAAGTGGTCATCAAGGTCATTATCCTAAGTTTTATTGCTAAAAGTTGAGTCATTTACATCCTAAAAGTGAGTCAGGGATTATAAAGAGTCAATTTTGGTCCTTAATGATCTATCATTACTTTCAAGTCATGATTTGAATTTTGTTCTATCATTACTCTGCATGATGATGAGTTCGTAGCACACCTAGTCACTTTTGTACGTAAATCGCTTCCAACGCAGCAAATGTTGTCAGCACAACTCATCATTTTTATATATGGCGTGCTACCAACTCATGGGAAAAACTCTATTTTGAAATTTGAAAACTTTCGAAGTGAAAAAGGTATATCAAGAAGGTTTTTGTAAGGTTCTTAGATCATCATCAAAGTCTTGAGATACTCTTCTAAAGTTGCAACTCGCCATCAAAGGAAAACTACTAAGGTTTGCAAGAAACAAAGAAAGTTGTTTGTCCTTAGAGTTTTCTTCTAATTTTCTCTGTGAAGAAGTGTTTACAACAGGTATTCATACATTTTATGGCTACAAGGACAGACCCCATCCCTAGGAAAAGGTCAGGATCTATGGTTATATGTGATCCCACTAATACCACTTTGATCGAACAAAACCCTAACCATGTGGACTCCTTCAAGAGCATGGGATGTTGGAGGTTTTTTCAAAAGATAGAAGGGAATCATCTGGAGGTGGCAAGAGATTTTGTGCAGAATTTCAAGGAAGGTAAAAATCAGGTTGGCCCCTTGGAGATTTAGCTGACAACAGACTTAATTGCATAAGTAACTAAGATTCCAAGGTCAAGAGAACTTTGTTTTAAGACAAGGAAATTAGAGAAGGAGGACTGGTGTTAAGAAATGCTCAAACCTAAGCATAGGGGAGCTGATTTAGTGAAGGGAGTGCTAAGGAATCAACTTCTAGAGGAATATGACAAGATGTTTTTCATCATTCAAATATTTTTCACTTGTGAAGGGAGGTATAGCTGGATCTTGCAGTATCATTTAAAGTTGTTTCTCCACTTCACTAATAAGAAGGAAATTGACCTATCTTATTTCCTTTTTTATGAGTTTGAAAAGGATGATTTCATTTTCACAATGAAATCCTAATAAACTCCAAAATTCCATTTTTCACCATGCCTTAATCAAACTCATAGTCATTGAACATTTGAAGAAGGAAGGGAAGGATTAGTCCACTTTCCTTTTTGTATCTAATTACCAAATTGACCTGCCTATTTCTCCTTCAAAACTGAAGACTCCTAGGAAGAATACTGTAATACCTTCCTCTGCTCCCTCATCTGAAATACCACAGCCCTCTCAAGAACTCATTCCTTAAGAAACTCCACCTATCTAGGTGTATAAAAGAGATAAGAGAAAAGGAAAGGCCAAAGAGCTAGTTATTGAAGAACAACTAGAGCCTCCTATGGAGCTTCCTCAAATGGAAATTGAAGATAATCCCCAGACTATCCAAGTTAAAATTGGTACACTAGCCCTCAAAAGGTCATCCAGGAGAAAACTTGTACTAGAAGAGGAATCTCATCAAATCACTGAGGTTATCAAGCCTAGAACTAGGTTGTCAAAATTTAGAGTTTCTCCTCTTGAAAAAGAAGCACTTGAAGCCATAGTCCAATTAAGTGAATCTCCACCAGAGTCAGCTCCAGAGATAGATCAAGGACCTAAAACTAATTGGGCTCAATTAATCAAGGATGTAGACAAAAAACTCAAAGAAGTTTAGGAGAAGAACCATAAACTACATCAAGAGAATGTCACACTCAACAGACAACTTTCAAGTCAAATAGATGAACTAGCAGGGGAGTGTAATCATCTCAAGACGAACAATAGGAAAAAAATGATCCAAATAAAGTAGTTGACAAGCATGTACAAGCA
>SNQJ01S0171967.1:9470-20474 GCA_010110895.2 Picea sitchensis
CAGTAATATATCATCAACAATTCATCATCACAATGGACACAAAGAACACATTATGTATGTACAAGTTTCTTTTTATTACGGACTACAATCCTTGGGTTTATCAGCAACAACTGAATAGAGTAGAACTCTACAAGAGCACCAGCTCTATATGCAAGACTCAGCTTACACCCTCAACATCAACTGAGATGAGGCAACAATCCTCAACATATATCAATCTGTCAATAGGTACGCGACCTGTCAGTAGTGCAGCCCACGTGTGAACGCGCTCTGGCTCACTACATCCCACGTGTGAACGCGGCCAGTGTATAATGCAACAAGTGTCTGCTTCTGAGCAACTAGGGTTTTGCTTTTCTTCACATGCTCAGAACTCTTCTGTCTTCCACTGTCCAAACTAACCCACAGCCAGTCACAATACATCCAAGCTCCACAACAAGTCAATATGAATGCTATCTCAATCATGTATAAACAACAAGCATACCATAGAAATCATGTCACTACTTAATCACAAGAGTGCTGCTCACTCCATCCATCAAATCAACCAAATTGAGCCACATCATAGAAGCCATACCAAGAATTCCCTAAGAATTCACAACATATCAAACAATAGCATCTATCAAGACAATAAAGTAACCATACCAGTGTCTCAGTGATAGATCTGAGGCCATAGAATGCAGATCTAGAACCTGCTTCATCATCCAAGAGCTTGGCACCAGCTCAAACAAAAATCTCCATGATTTTATTCATTCCACGCTCCCTGTACACATTCAGCCCGCGTGTACACTCACCCTATACACAGCCAACCCGTGTGTACACACACCCTATACACAGACAACTTGCGTGGGCATTAGAAAATAGGGTTTTCTGTGACTCCGAGACTTTCGCCGTCAAGATCTCCGATATTGCCGAAACTTTGATGCATCCATGAGATCCTCCTCTCGCTCTCTTCCTCAAAATAGATCTTCAATCATGCTCAAGAGATCCAAACCAATAAGATTCTCTCACAAGAAGCTCTCCATCAATACTCCAAAAGATATTACCAAGAAGCTCTCCATTGATCCATAAAAAGGATTCTTACCAAATGTACATTTTACAAGAGATCCTAGCTTCTTATTTATACTTTCATATTCTAGGTCACTTAACCCATTTTTAGGTTACTTAACCCATTTCTAGGTCACTTAACCTATTTTTCTTATTTTTGGGGTTAACCACTTTCCATGAATAGAAAGTTCTCCAATACTTTATCATTTAAATATTCCTTTCTTGATTTTGTCACTTTACTTTATCATTTAAATAATGCATCTTGATTTTGTCACTTTACTTTATCATTTAAATAATGATTTTTTCTTTTCAAGAACTTTTACTTCTTTGACCTTTTGGGGCTTCAAGCCTTCATATGGGGGTCCTCCAACTTCATAAGACCATAACTCTCAAACCATGAGGAGTTATGTGACATTCCACATACCACTGGAAATGGCATGACAAGCACTATCCATCTAGGATAGTTTCACCAACAACTTCGTTGATCTTCATCTCATTATTCCACATACAAGCATGGGTCCTCCAACCATTCTTATAGGATAACTCATTCCATAAAGCATCTTCTCGTGAGGGATTTCACCATAAGGGGACCACTTTGGAGTTCATCCATTTGTGCACCTTATCAGCCATGATAAGACACTAATGATTCATCTTTGCATCGATTGGTTTCCACTTGGACATATATCATTCTCTTCAAGGGCATCATATCAATCAATTACTTGACATCAATCAATCAAACCAAATCATTTACATCAATGACATATGATCCAACAATCTCCCAAATAATCAAACCATTGGCATCAATGACAACATGATCCAACAGTTAGTACAAGTCGAGTGGTCTTTCCTTAGTACCACACGGTCAAGGAATTGATTAGCTTAGCTCTGTTGGAATACTACTCTTCTTGGGTAAGCTCAGCAAAATCCCTCTTAAGGGGTCTTGAGCCTCTTCCTTTTCACAGGTATCCTTCTTCCATCCAAGCGCCTTTAAGAACTCGAAAGCGCTAGTGACGAGAAGTGGCTAATCCTTTCTCCTTTGAACTGCATGGGGTACTCTTCAACCTAACCACCGTGGTCTTCTAGGACTACTCTTCTTATACTAGTTGGTACAGTTCCGGGATGTGTTTTCCTGATCTGTATAACCTTCAAAATAGTGTGGTGGCCAAGGCATGTGATAAAAACTAAAAATTGACCAATAAAATACTTTTAAATTCAACCTTTCGTCAGTCCACCTTTTCACCCACGAACCAAAATTGAAGTTGTGAATACTTTCCCTTATAGCATAGTTGTAACAGCTTGTAACAAGGATGTTCATCCACTTTTACAACCCACTTTTGATTTAACAACCTTCTGGGATCACTTCTCGGGTCACGCCGAGGGGTATCAAGCCATTCTGATCTTGTTTCCCTGTCTTGAAAGCTTCGAACAACTTGTTGTTCGCAATTTATAGCCATTTAAAAGTACTTGGTTGTATCTTTTAAGCTCCATTTTCACCCTTGTTTCACACCCTTTTACTCAAGGCATTCATTGGTTAATTACCCAGGACACCGATTTATCCCGGGGACCCATTCTAGGACAGTTTCCAATGCTTTAAGGAAGTGAACAACTCATTGTTCTCTTTATTTAGTTCGTTGTCCTAAAAATCAGTGAGCTTTTTTTTATCCCATTGTCCATAACTTTCATCCCCCAGACCATTTTGGCCATCCAAGAAATTAAGGAAGGACAACACCCAGGGTGGGTGGTCCTAAGAAAGACTTCTTGTAAGTCTTTCACCTTTCTTTTTCCCCTTCATACCGCCTCAGGCGAGGGACCACCTGAGGTGCAGGTAGTCTCTGCCTCGTGCCAAACTATCAAAGAGACTGTAACCAGCTTCACAGCCGGATAGGTCGGATCTATCCCAACAGACAGATTTTTCTTATAACATCTGCCTTTTTCTGGCGACTCCACTGGGGAGCTTGCAAACCTCTCTAGATTTGCTCGTATCCCAAGCTTGTACTGAGTATTGGACCCAAATTATTTGTGGCACTTTTCCTACTTGTTGACAAACTTTTGGCAAGGTCTTTCAGTGGTCCTTTGGAATTTTCTTTGGTACTTGTTATAGTTCAGTTTCCTTGCAATTTCCATTGCACCTGGGAGTCATAAATACCATCGAGTTTTCCTTTCCTTTTGCCTTGTCAGTCTTCGATTTTACTTGTTCGAATTCACGTGAGAAGTTATAAGTCTATCATACCTTACCTTCCACTTCGAGAAGAAAAAAACCAAAGCTTTGTTTTTAGTTGGGTTAATTTACATTATCTTAGAAAGAGTAGGATTGTTGGTGATACACCCCTTGTACTCAAAGTACTTACTTGGCCCCTTGCAAGCTGGCAGGGCAGAAGTATCCTAAGACTAGGGAAACAGTGTCCCCCAGGGTTACAAGAAGTCAAAGTTCGCGAAAGAAAACAAGTAGTGAGACACATACACCTGGGAAACCAGGGAAACTCGTTACCTCTGAAGTGTGAACTGAGTCACCCTCTTCCTCTTCTCCTATTCAAATCCCCTTACTAAAGCAAACTTTAGTTAATCCAACAACAGTTACTAATCCTCTGGTTGTTTCTCCCATCATTTCAACAATTGTTGTTGTTCCTCCCATAGTTGTTTCGATGGCAATGTCATGGCAACCCGAGACTCCTTTGAGGTTGGCCAAACCTCTTCATGACATACCTGTGGATGCCCCAAACAGGCTTCCTAAGTTCAGTGGCACTGGTACATTGAGTGTCGAAGAACATATACAAAAATTCTATGATGCATTAGCGCTTATGGACATAACAATTCTCGATGTCATCATTAGACGTTTTGTAAGAACCTTTGAGGGGGAAGCAGCGAGATGGTATCGCTTGCTTCCAAATGATAGTATCCCATATTGGGACACTATGATCCAAGAATTCAAGAAACATTTCCAAGGGGTTGTAACGCACCCACTACCATAATCAAAATTTTCGTTGCTTTCTGTAGAATCAGAGCCCCCGAAATATCTACGGAGGCCTAGCGTAAGCTATCTCTTTCTCTGTCTACTCCCATGTGATCGTGGGTCATGATCATAGGTCGAATAACCATGGAACCTCTCAGTAATTCATGAATCGGCGCTACATAAATTTCGAAATAGTTCAACTCTGCAACCACCGAACCCCGACAGGGCTAGCAAATGGCCAATAGGGACGAATCCCAACAGGGTTAGCAAATGGCCAAAAGGAATGGGCCCTGTCGCACGGTTGAGTGGAGTATAGGTGGCAAGAGGAAAACACGACACAGTGGGCGACGTGACAGGAGACGGGTCCCACTTCACATGCCACACCATTCCGGACCCCCCCCCCCCACATTAAAGGCAGAATGGCAAGGGGGATCCGGAATTTGCCTGAATGTCGTTGATCAAGGCGAATAAATCCTGACCGTTCAAGAGTTGCACGTTCGATTCCGGACCCCCCCCCCTCACCGCTAAAGGCAGAACAACAAGGGGGCTCTGGAATGAAGCCTCAGTCATAGATCTGGGCGGGTGGACTCTGGTCGTCCAGATCTGCTCGCCACTTACCCTAAGGCGTATTCGCGCCCTAGCTTAAAGTTGACATCTCTTCCTCACATCTGACGGTCGTTACAGACCCTGAGATCCTCCGAAAGAATCTCGTCCATTCATCGGGACTTATCATCACGAGAGTCCGAACTCTCAACCACGGGACTCCCGAATCCTCGATCCCCGATTTCCCAATGTGGTTAATCTCTTGACACGTAGCCTCCTTAAATCGAACAATCCAAATATGTCTCGGGGTTTCCACCATGGAAAGTCCTGATCTCTCGTCACCAAAACTCCCAAGTTCGCAATTCCTAATTTCTTGAAATGGGAAATCTCACGACACGTGGCCTCCTTAAATCGAGCGGTCCAGATCTATCTCGGGGTTTCCACCATGGAAAGTCCCGATCTCTCATCACCAGAACTCCCGAGTTTGCGATTCTCGATTTCCCGAAATGGGAAATCTCACGACACGTGGCCTCCTTTAATCGGACGACCCGAATCTACTTCGGGGTTTCTACCATGGAATGCCCCGATCTTTCGTAACCAGAACTCCCGAGTTCTCGACTCCCGATTTCCCGAAGTGGAAAATCTCTTGATATGTGGCCTCCGTTACTCGAATGGTCCAGATCTATTTCGGGGATTTCACCCATATTCACTGGGGGTTTAACCCTCAGGTATCTCCTGACAGATCCAACGACTGTCGAGTTTTTCAGCCGAGATCTGACGGCTCAGACAAGTTCCTAATTTGTGTGCTCTCCCACGACTCCCTGGACATGGAAAGATCAACGGTCCGGATGCTCTCATGGACCTTGGGGATCTACGGTCCTAACCTCTTCGCTACCCATGAAGACGCAGAAAGTCATATGGGTAAGGCACTTAACATCCTACTTTCTCCTACCAAATCTAACGGTCATGAATGACCACAGATTTCCCGACGGAATCTCGTCCGTCAATCACCACCTATCAAGGTTAAGGCACTTAACTTTCTAGCTTCTTCCTCTTATTTGATGGGCGTGAGTGACCACAGATCTCCCGACGGGATCTCGTCCGTCGATTCGATACTTATCAGGGATTTCATAAGGCCTTGCGCCTTCGCATCCTCCTTCCAGACTCTTGATGGGATTTTCAAGAAGGGTATCTCTATGGGGAGGTTTACCCAGGGTACTATCTGAGGCAGATAAAGGTATCGCTCTCCCGAGAACCAGACGTGAAGTCTGAATTAGATCAGTGCACACATAAATAATGATTTATGAGATCATAAGACATATGTAGTCTTTCCATTATAAACATACAACTACCAGTACTGATCAAGACACCATACAGACATTCTTATAATGAAATCATTCACAATTTCACAGCTTATGATCACAAATGTCAGAATACATATATTTCAAGATGCCAAAGGCAAAACACTTATCAGAAAGTAACACCAAGGATTATGCAACTACTGTGAGGGGTGCTCGTTTCCACCCAACCGTAGGCTCAGCGACTCCCAGCGGATTTACCACTAGCCACCCCCGAGCTGAGACCACGATGCTGTGAGACTGCGTCTCTATTTGCGAGTGACCAAGAGCAAAGGTTACTCTCCTTCCTCTCTACTATCACTCACTCTGCATATCGCCAGAGTTCTCTTTCTCCCCTCATGTCTGCCCCCAATCGCTTCTCCCCCATGCCTTATCCTCTTGCGAGGTTGCGTGTGGCGCGATTTCCCTCATGCTAGTCAGGTTTGACGGCTCTACGAATGGGCGGTTCACCTCCCCATCCCTCATTAATTCCTGAGGAGCCATCTACCTACCAGCTTGCGAGACATTTAATTCGGGGCCAACGAGCCGCTTTTGGTTCTCCGGGCCAATGAAGTCCAAATACAGTATTTTTTTTTAGTGGAAGTTAACACCACCTTTCCAGGTGCCTTCCACCGCCTTTCTGCAGCCATTGTGGTCTCTTTTTCAGCATATCCCCTCTCAGCAGTCCTGCAATATAAATTCATAATATTATTCACATTCATCGACCTTTTTCACAAGGTCCATTCACATCACATATTCACATTTCTGAGTTTGCCACAGTTCTTGGCCAGTCCAGTTATTTTTACAAACTAGGGGAAACAGGGTGTTACAGGGGCAGATGATGTGGCTTCCCTACTCAGGGATTTCACAAACATATCCATCCATGAGGGAGAGAAAATTCGTAATTTTAATAAATGCTTTACCTCGACCTTAAATAGGATCCCAACTGCTTCTCAACCATTTGGGAACAATTTGTTCGATTATTACATGACTGCTATGAATCCGAATGTAAAGTATATATTGAAAGATAAATCAATACAAACTTTAGATGCGGCCAAAACTAGCGCCCTGGAAATTGAAAGAAACATGGAAGAATCCAGTGTGATTCCCTCACCTTTAGTGCAACCTCGTTTTAACGGGAGACCTAGGAATGGTGTACCTCGAAACGAGGGTGCTCGGTATGAACCTCCACCTGCCCAAACTTCAAGGATTGAAGAAAGGGAAATTTCGGAAAAACTCAAGTTGTTAATGAACATGAACAACCAAATACTTTCCCTTAATCAAAAGGTGAATGACATGCAGTTTTCTGCTCCTTCGAGGCCAAGACCTCATTTCCCTCCTATTCCTCCTCCTAGGCAACATGCTGCTGAAGTGGATTGGTGTCACTTTTTCCAAGACTTCCATGATCCTGAGTATTGTTACTCGTATACACATCACATGGAATTGTCTAAAAATGGAAAAGCACCTCTACCTCCAGTAAAAAAAAAATTTGCTTCCACTTCCCAAAATGACCAAGTTAATATGGAAGACTCTATTCCCTGCGATGATGATCCTCTTGCTTTCGGAAGCTTTGTTGTAGAAACTAGGAGTCAGGCCCCTAAAACCACTCCTCGAGGAGTGGAAGAGGCCAAAAGTGATCCCAAGGACAATGAAAAGGGAAAACTTCCCGCGAGTGGTAGATTACCTTCCCCTACAAGGAACAAGGTTCCCTAGACCCCAAATAAGGTAAACTTGCCTAATAATCCACCACCCTGCTTTCCAACACCTATACATTACAACGTCGTTGAAGATCTAGCGAAGGTTCCTACCCACATGACATTATTAGATGCTCTTAGAATGCCCACTCAGTTTGAAAACCTTTCACGTGTTCTACAAGCACCCCCTACTCCATGAACGGAATAGAGACTTCCTCTTTCCAAAGAGTCCACTTCTCAACCTAGGGAAGCATATGATGTTATTGATTTAGACCCTCAGGTTCCTCCTTTCTATATCTCAATTTTGATTTCTGATTTTGTGCTCCATAACTGTGTCACTGAAAAAGGAGTGAGGCACAATGTCATGCCTCTTCGATTCATGAGAAGACTGGGTCTTGAATGCATAGGCCCATGTAAAGACCTGCTAGCTTTGGATTCTAGGACTATAGAAACCATCAATTACATTAAAGACTTATCCATTACTTACGACCAAGCTCCAGAGGTGAGAATGCTCATAAACGTGATCATAGCAGATATACCTGAAGCATATGGCATGATTTTAGGGAGGGAGTGATCCACTAAAGTCAAAAAGGGTCATTACTTCATGGAGGGAACCCACTTCACCTTTCCTCATAAGGGTATTGAAGTCGTCATTAGGAGGGAATCAAAGTACCCAGAGCAGGTTGTACCTGCTTCCTATAATACAAAACATGTATCTTTTCAAGATACAGGTATGGGTACATATACTGTGTTATCTGAGGAAGATGCACATGTCCCTCCTGAGTTGGAAGAAATGGTGTGGAGTATGGATTTTGACGGTGCTAAATCCAAAAATGGATCTGGGGCTGGGGTCCTTTTGTGTGATTCCAAGGGAAACACAATCCCTTTCTCTTTTCGGTTAGAATTGCCTAACACTAATAATATGGTTGAATATGAAGCTTTAGTTCAAGGCCTCCAAAAGGCATTATGCTTAGTAATACACCATTTGTTGGTGAGTGGGGATTCTGAATTGGTTGTGAATCAAATTAGACGTAAATATGAAGTTCACAACCCACGCCTCAAACAATGCCATAGAAGGGCTAAGGAACTTATTGGGAAGTTCTTATCTTTCAACATTCAAGCCATGCCTAGGGCTGCAAACCACGTAGTTGATACTTTGGCCTTGGATGGTTCTTGTTTCACTTTAGATTTCGTAAGGTCTATCGAAGATATAAAAGTCCAAATTTTACATAGACTTGTGTTACCTGATAATTTCAACTCTTGGCAAGTTTTTGATACTGACAAACAAATCTATAGGTTCCTTCAAAACAAGGAGGAATTCGAAGATTTACATATCAACCATGAGTTGGAAGAGGAAACAGGGAACATAATCCAATTGAAGACAAATAAGATCCCCCCTGGTTTGTCGGTATTGGAATCCATGTTTGATTCCAATGATGCCACTACTTTTGTACCTAGTATTTATAACAAATCTGTTAGGAAGGTGTGAGAAGCCATACCTATTAACCTGGGAACTGAGAAACATCCAAAACTGGTCTATATAGGTGCACAGTGTTCCCCTTTTGAGATCGCTCAATTCACGGAACTCTTGATAGAGTTCAAGGATGTTTTCGCTTGGTCCTATAAAGACCTCAAGGTTTTTGATATGCAGAAGATAGTTCATGCCATACCCATAATACCTGATTCGAAACCTTACAGGGAGAGACAGAGAAAGAACAACCCTTCTTTGGAACAAACAATTAAAGATGAATTGGACAAGATGGAAGCATCTGGGGTCATTTACCATGTCCATTACTCACAATGGGTATCTAATTTGGTTCTTGTTAGGAAGAAAACTGGCGATATTTGTTTGTGTGTCGACTTTCGACATTTGAATAGGGTGTCCCTAAAAGACAACTACCCTATCCCACCTATGGAAGAGATTCTTCAACAAGTCTCTGGGTCTTAAATGATGTCCCTTTTAGACGGTTTCTCAGGTTACAATTAGATATCCCTCAATCCTTCTGATAGTCATAAAACCACCTTCACCACTCGTTGGGGCACGTATGCATATAACAAGATGCCTTTTGGATTGATTAAGCTGGGAACACCTTTCAACGTGCCATGGCCATTGCTTTCAAAGGATTATTGGGTAAGATCATTGTTGTTTACTTTGACGACCTCACAGTCTTTTCCAAAGAACAAAGTAGTCATTTGGATCACCTTAGGCATGTTCTCCTTAGATGTCATAGGTTTGGCATATCTTTAAATCCTAAGAAGACCATTTTCAGTGTTATGGAGGGAAAACTTTTGGGTCACATTGTCTCTCAAGAAGGTATCAAAGTTGATTCTGGGAGAGTGGTAGCAATCAAAAAGCTGCCCTTACCTACCAATAAAAAGGAAATGCAATCTTTCTTTGGAAAGATAAACTTCCTGAGATGCTTCATTCCTAATTTTTCTCAAGTAGTTAAACCTCTAAATCAGCTTATGAAGAAAGACGTTAGGTTCAAATGGGACCCCCCTACCCATCAGGATTTTGAATCCATTAAGCAAGCCATCGCTTTTACCCCTCTGTTAGTCAGTCCTTATCCCTCTAAAGACTTCGTCATGTACACTAATTCATCAGAGGAGACAATTTCTGCAATCTTGTTGCAAAAGGATCATGAGGAAAATCTTAGGCCAATCGCCTTCGTGAGCCAAAATTTGAAGCCACACCAAGTGAACTATTCTACACTGGAGAAACATGGTTATTCTTTGTACAAATCCTTGGAAATATTTCGACATTACATCCAAGGCCATAAAGTTCAGGTTTTTGTGCCTACCTCTCTCTTAGTCACTACTTTGAATCAAACCAAATTGCATAGTAAGTGGTCCAAATGGATCATGCACATGCAAGAGTATGACTTGGAAATTAAGCCGGTGAAAACCATTAGGGGGACATGGCTGGCTAGATTGCTAACCCAATCCCATCCCTCGGTCATAGCCGAACCACCTCAAGTAGATGACTTGATTGCTTTCAAAGAACTGGCTAACGAAATTGAGTTAGCCTCACAACCATGGTACAGACCTATCATATATTTCCTGATCAATGGTGTGTGCCCACCGGACATGGATACTAAAGCCAAATGAACACTTTGTTTACAAGTTGTCTGGTATGTTTTACAAGGCCAAATCCTTTATCGAAGAAACCTTGATGGGGTTTTGTCATGATTCTTGACCCTTGATCAAGCCCAAATGGCACTTGAACAATTCCATTCCGAGGTTTGTGGAGGTCACTTTTCAGCCAAAACCACTGCAGCAAAAGTTTTACATACATGTTACTTTTGGCCTTCACTCCACAAAAATGCCCATTTACTTGTTCAGAAATGCTAAGCTTGCCAATGCTTCACTCAATGCCACCATTTCTTTACCAAAAACAACGAGGCCAACAATCCCCAACCATACCTATTGACTCAACCTTAAT
>SNQJ01S0171967.1:35285-45439 GCA_010110895.2 Picea sitchensis
TGCTGATATGTGCCTACATCTAACTGGTTATAAATGACAGCAATGGGTAATGAATAAATGTTGAATGCTAATTGATAAGTTTTGTGAAAGAGGGAAGTTTTGGGAAAAAGAGCCCCACACTCATTCACCCCCCCTCTAAGTGTGGTAGGTGTGTCCAACACTAACTAGACAACTTTCGAGGGGCTCCTGATGAAGACTCCCTCGCTTTGACTCTTAATATCCTACAAAATTGAAATTGCATAAAATGAAATACCAGACCATCCACATGGTGAGGTCACGTCTTGCTTTCACAAGCGTGCCTCCTAGTTACTGAATTTGAAATCTATTTAAAACTATATACATAAAACAAGTAAATAGATAGGTGACATATATGTCACGGCTAGATAATATGTATATGTAAATATCTAAATAATATAAGTTTTTGTTTTTAGTGTATGGGGCAGACCCCTAAATTGTTTTCAAGTTTTTTTTGTGGCGTTTTGCATGTATTTAGCTCGTTGATCTTGCATGGGCCCTCTAGGGGCAGGCACCTATAGATTAGTGAGCAAAAAGTGATACAATGAAAATATAGCAAGATTGGATTATTACAAAATGACAATTACACCATTCAACCTAAAGGAATAGGTTGAGGCTCTTTGCGAGCGGCAAAGCCGCCATGTGCATGAAAGCCCCAACTAACTCCTTGTATGGGGATTGGAAATTTAGTGTTTGAAATATAAAAAAATGTGATGATTACCTACACAAGTATGAATCAAATTTTTAACATGAATTCACAAGTGAACTATTCAAACTATCTACACAAATCAAACATATAAACATTGGTATGTGTACAGAAAATTTTGGAGTGAGTGCAAGTGATAAGTAAATTGAATATGAGAGTGATTGAGTGATTTACCGATTGAAATGTGTGTTTTTTTTCGCTGCCCTGTTGGCCCCTTTGCCTCAAATAGGTCTCTAGGTGGTTCCCAACCACTTAAGAGAAGCAGAGTGGGTGACCGGTTGTATCCTTGTAGGCAAACAACGAAATTTTAGTATTTATGCATGGAAAAACTGAAATAAATATAACATAAATTTACACATAAGAAGTATATAACAACCAACTATGATGGTTGTCTCGTGGGGGGAAATTGACCAAAATGGCAAATTCTCCTATTTGGGACAACAAGGTTAATGGTAAGAAAACATAACTGAAATATACATGAATGAAAATATAAATCAAACAAGTATGGGAAGCCAGCTAAGAGGTCTATTTAAGGGTTCTCCTAAGGGGCCCTAGGACTCCTAGCCACTAACTAAGGCTGAAAACAATTGAATACTTCAAAAAATATGCACTAAAACACATTAAACAAATTAAAACAAGTTGTTAGAAGATGAAAGTAAGCAAGTTAAACCCAAGGAAGCAACAACAAACACCTAGCTAACCAATCCCTTCTGAAGATAGCTAACATAACAAGCATTTACCCCTACCCCTCAACCCTTAACCAACAAGTGACACATCCAACAACTAAAATCTAACAAGTATCACACACACAAAGAGTCTTAGAAATTTCAACAGAGCCTTGTTACTATATTCATCCTCCCTTTTTACAATGTCAACCCTCTTATTTATAAAGGAGAGGTGAAGGCTTAGGGTTAGCTCACAAGACACTTGTCACTTTTGGAAAAGTGACAAGTGGACCAAGCCTAAAGTATTTTTGTCTTTTTACAAAAAGTAACCTTATCCTAAAGGTATCTTATCCAAAAAGGGAATCTTATCCTAAAGAGAACCTTATCCAAAAAGGGGTTCAAATCAGATTTGATTTGACCCTTCAATTACATAGTAATACATGCCCAAAGTAAATCATGCGAGAGTTCATATTACAAAAAGTCATTTTTCATAAAATGACAAAACTTGATATGCCACATCACCATTTTCCTTGGGATTTGTGCCATCCCAAAGGCTCTTTGACTGCTGCCATGTTTTGCAGCTGTAGGTGAGGCAGTTTAGGACAATTCTCAGCCATCCATGGTTGTCAGATTCACCAGGATGAAGCCCCAAGGTGTGGGGAATTTGTTGAGCTTCTTAAGAGGGCAAGGGGCCTTTGGGCTTTGGTCATTGTAAGTAAGGAAATTCCCTCTGTTCAGTCATTTTTCAGACCTGATTATACCCCCCCTTTGTTTCCTATAAGTTTTCCTGTGAGCTGGTTGAAGCATGGCTTCGATTTGGGCTTGTTTTGGTGAAGGGACCCCTTGGACCTGAAGCTTGAGAGTCTCTTACCCTATACCAAACAACCACAAAAATGTCATTTACTGTACCCACGCTTTATCTCTGTCCTCTTCCTTTTTGCTGCCTTTCATTTGGCGCAAATCCGACTCTGGATGAGTAAGATATGGCCCCGGGAAGGTATGCGGATGCAACCGGCTAGGAGACTGATCAGGGAAAAAACTTGAAGTTGGGGCACAATTCTGGGCTGGACACCAGAATTGAAAGGCTTCTATAGGCCTTCATACCTGTAGCTGAAATGGGTTTTCCTCACCTGGCCCAATTTGGCTTAAGAGGCCCCCAATTAGGCATATTTCCGGTGCATGCTTGCTGGGCCAAGAATGGGTTCTTATCACTCTAGGACATGTCACTGAAAATATGGGTTGAATTTGCTGAGGTGAATGCCATGGATGTATTCTAGACTTCACCCTAGTCGTTTCGACTATTCATGGGTGAAAATATGCCTCTATATGGCGAAGTTATAACATTAAAAATGCCAATGACCCTCAGGAGGGGGGGAATTAAATTTTTAACATATAGTTCAAAACCCATTTTAAATTTTATTTATATTTTAATCAAACATTATAAAATCTTAAAAAATAATTTTAATTACAAATATATATAATATATAATATATATATTTATAACTAAACTAAAATTAAAAATTTAATATAATATAAAATTAAAAACAAAAATAAAATTAAACTTAAATTTTAAACAACATTTAAACTTCCACCCACCACCACCATGTTATCATCATTCACAAGCTTGCAGCTTCCACTACATTCCATGCAAGGAATAAATCTGACCCCTCCACACCCATCATAGATTATGCCCGCCATACCAGTTGGAATCCTTGCAAGAAACTCGGCCATTTTACCTTCTTCATGGATCCATAAAACTAGCGAAGCGATTAGGCTTATCCAATATCATCCAATATCTGCAATCATCCAAACTAGCGAAGCTATTAGGCTTCTCCATCGACAGATTTGAAAACTTATAGTGAGAAGCAATTACCTTTCTCGCAGCCCAATAATTGGATGAAACGATAAAGGAAGCAGACTTGTTGTTGCAGCTAGGGCTCGTAAACCTTAATACCTGAAATGAACGAAGATGTGGAAAATACACCAGGAAGAAGGGTTTTAGCGATTTAATGGTTGTTCTTTCCAATGGAGTGCACGTGCCATAGTTTAAATTTCAAATTTGAAATTTCAATTGCTTATTTGGTGGTTGTCGAGAGGTCTTAGCATGTCAGTGCAGCCATGTACGCTAACTTGTTGGAGCTTTGGCATCCATATGAGGACGATGCATGCATGGCATGAGGGTCCCGCACCACAGAGGAACCACCAGCGCTGGGGAACTGCCCGAGTAAGGTGGCTTAGGAGGGAAGATTTCTCCCGAGTTAGCCTACTCTAAAGATATTAAAGGATTGATGGCGATCAGTGGGAGAGAAGAGCATGTGACGATGATCAAAAAGTTGATTGATTTGGCGAGCATCTTCAGCGATGGAAACAAACTGAATGATGAGATATCATGTCAACATTGTCAGAAAATGTAATGCAATGACGTTGGAAACTATTCAATTCCCTCCCTCCACACAATTGACTGGTAGTTTAGGAGTCATTTCCACGCACGACAAATCATTGCAAGCTAATTGTCGTTTTCTTCCATTCGCCAATCACTGGTTCAAATAAATAGTAAAACAATTCATACAACATATCCACCTCCATGGCTTTCAACTCCCCACAAACACCTTAAATTATCGTTGACCATACTCACACGATGCACCATACATGTAAACTTGTCAACATCATGCAATTGATTTAAATGTTGCCCCCACAAACTTAGTGGTAGTAGTTTTGTGTACGCCTTGAACCAACACACCATCGTGGCCTAGTGTACAACATCTCATCTATGGGAATTAATGAGTCAAAAGAAGGGTCCATATATTTATTATATGGGTACAAAGAATTTGTAATTATTGAAGAGTCCATAATTACAATCCCCTTTTGTAGATTGATCATGTCGGGTATTGTAAATAGCCAAATCCCCTTTTGCGAATTGGTAAAAACCTAATTGTAATAGGCATATTGAGAAGTTGGCCCTACCAGTGAAAAGTCACTTGCCAAATTGTATAAATAAAGAGGCTAGCGCCTCATTTGGACACACACTCACTTGTTCATCAGAGCACAAGTTCAGAGCTGCAGTTGGAGAAGAAAGAAGAGAGAGAGAGGCGCATTCTTGGGAGAGGAATTTCTATATTTGTTTGAGTTATCTCTTGGCATTGTATTGGCTATCTATATTAAGGAAGCTTTTGTTGGGTTTTCTCCCCCATGAGGGTTTCCCAGGATAAATGATGTGTCTCTTGTGATTGTGTATTTCTTAGTGATCCTATCTATGCTATTGGTATCTAATGAAATGAAATGAAACTCAATAATAGCTTAAACCTTAACAATAAATACAAATCTACATCAATTAAACAAGATACCCAGACCACTAATGGCCCCCCCAGATAGTCAAGGTACTACATCAACTCAAGATACATTCATAATCTCAACACACCATTCATATTAATACCAAAATCGAATTTACAGAGTAATTCAGTATAATAGTTGTATATAAAATCGTGATTGGCTTGGTCTAAGAGACCTCGTTATTTATAGAGTTTGGGAGAGAACAACCACTGAAATGGTCAACTCTCTCTTACAACAAAAATCCATTAAAACTAGTAACAAACAACATCTTTGAGTAACTTTGTGCGCTCAAAATAGAGGCTAAATGCAACTGCTTGAATCTACATGTGATGAGTTCCATAGCCGGAGGATTTGAGTGGGTACAAAACCCATGTTTCACATTTTCCAGGAGGATCCTACCAATATGCCAACCCACAACTCATTGTGCTCCAATGGTCGGATCAAGGGCTGGATCGAGGGACGGATTGAGGACTGGATTGCATTTTTGACCTGATTTAATCAAAAGACAAGTGTTAAAATACCACACACATTTGACTAAGGATAAACCATCATAAATTCATTAAAAATGAATACAACACATACCTCATGTTGATCAATAGAAATTTTGATAGAAGAAACCTAATAATGCTTGCAAAAAGACTAATAGAGGTATGAATTATATGATCCACATGTTCAAAAAGAGACTTAGTGAAGGAAAAAACTATGTAAAACATGACCCGTGGAACTACGCCCTCTAGAACTATGACCTATGGAATTGTGATCTCTGGAGATACGCCCTCTAAAACTACCCATGGAACTATGACCTCTGGAACAATGACATTTGGAACTTTGAACTTTGGAACCATGACATGTRGAATGAACATGGGAACTATGACCTCTGGAACTATGCCCTTTTGGAACTTTGAACTTTGGAACTGTGACCTGTGGAATGAACCCAAGAACCATGACCTATGAAAATATGACCTCTAGAACTATGAATTATGGAACTGTGACCTCTATAAATATTACCTATGGAACTATGACCCTAGGAACTATGACCTGTGGAACTATGACATGTGGAATTATGACTAGTGGAACTATGACTTGTGGAACTATGACCTCTGGAAATTTGACCTCTTGAACTATGACCTATCGAATGACCTCTAGAGCTATGACATTTGGAATTATGGCTCGGGGAACTATGACCTCTGGTATTACACTCTCTGAAACTTTCACCTTTGGAACTATGACCTATGGAACTATGACCTCTAGAACTACGCCTTATGGAACTATGACCTCTGGAATGACCTTTGGAACTATGACCCAAGAAACTATGACATGTGGAACTGTGACCTATGGAACTGTGACCCCAGGAACTATGACCTCTAGAACTATGCCCTCTAGAACTTTGACCTCTAGAACTATGACCTGTAGAAATATGACCTATGGAACTTTGACCTTTGGAATGACCTATGGAACTACGACCCCAAGAAATATGACCTATGTAATGACCTTTGGAACTGTTACCCCAGGAACTATGACTTGTGGAACTATTCCTTCTGAAACTGTTACCCTAGGAACTATGACCTCTGGAACTAAGCCCTTTTGGAACTTTGAACTATATAACTATGACCTATGGAATGACCTTTGGAACTATGACCTATGGAAATATGACCTCTAAAAATATGACTTGTGGAAATATGACCCCGAGAACTATGACCTGTGGAACTATGACCTCTAGAACTATGACCTGTGGAACTATGACATGTGGAACTATGACCTCTGTAACTATGACTTATGGAACTATGACCTTTGGAACTATGGCATCTGGAGCTGTGACCCTAGGAACTATTACCTCTGGAAATATGACCTCTAGAACTGTGACTCCAGGTACTATGACCTATGGAACTATGACCTCTTGAACTCTGGCCCCAGGAACTATAACCTATGGAACTACACCTTCTAGAAATTTGAACTCTGGAACTATGACCTGTGTAATGACCTCTTGAGATATGACCTATGGAACTTTGACGTTAGGAATTATGACCTATGGAACTATGAGCTAAGAAATTGTGACCCTAGGAACTATGACCTATGGAACTATGAGCTTTGGAGCTATGCCCTCTAAAACTATGAGCACCAAACCATCCTCATAAATACCAAACCCTGATTGGATGACGCCAAGGGTCCACATGATGACGTCAGGGGCCTTCAAGGGCCAATTTCATGGTGGAAGGGAAAGACCCCCCTAGGTCTAGGCCTGCCAAGGTGTCTTGGGGAAAACGTCTTTCTTTATTCCTGGTGCCATCCTCTGGTGTCTCTCTGCCCTTGGCTGGGGTCACAACATCCATCTACTGGGATTTAAGCCCCATGGAGGTCTGAGCTAATCATCTCCCCATGTGTACATGTCCACCGGGCATGGTCCTGCTGCAACAAAAGGCACACTCTCCATGGGATCATAAGTCACAGGGATCATAGCAGTGTCAATCACATCAATTAATCAAATTACCCAAACATGTGCATCCAACCCCCCTTTAACCAGAAAAATGCTCAAATACGTTATGCAGTTTAACAAGCCAGGTTTGGAGAGGGTCTTAGGATTTCCTATTGGGATAATCCTCCTCAAGTATGGGGTGTTTCCCAAGTGAAGATCCATATAGGTCATGTAAGTGTGTGAAATGGTGTAGGGGTGAATGTTTGGGCAAAGGGTGCAGTAATAACATGTAAATGTAGATATTGCATGTGGGTGCCTCTGTAGAGGGAAAGTTGCACCTTGTCATGGATGCCATTATTTTCTATCCCATTCAATGCCTTTTATTCTTTGTCTTATTTATTTTTATTTTCAATAGAATAGTTGGGGGACACTGTCTTGGCGTGGTGACCAGTGGTGACAACGTTACCCACAAGCACTTCACGAAAATGAGAAGGTTGGCTCGTGATGAGACCCCCTTTCTCTTGGCTATGACACCAAGAGCCACTACCCTAGTTTGGTGACAAGATAGATGGTAGTGTCATACCGCTACATGCCCATGGGCCTAATAGGCCGATTCATGATGAGACCTCCCATCCACCAACTAAACCTTGAGTTTTATTTTATCTTTTGGATCCCATTTTCTTACTGAGAATCCTTTTATTTATTTCTCTGGAATCCCTGGGCGAAGAATATCAAAGGTTTGATTTTGGATTTTAACTCTTGCCAACTACTTTTACCCTCTAGTCCTTTAGCCCCTTCTTCCCACGAGGCAAGGTACAACCCTTACTAGTGTGGAAAACCCAATGCCCAAACCAAGGTAGGAGAAGATGAGAGGGATAATGATGAAAAATGGTAAGTATGGAAGGAATGGACGGTGACCTTTCATAGACCCACCCACTGGAAACTCATCCTAAAGGGAACCAACTTACTAGGGCATTCTGTCACCCCCCARGTRTGAACAAGTTAAAGAGCATAATTTCCAAGAAAACATTATGAAATAAAGGAGAGTTCAGTGCAACATATTCAAATGCTTCAAAAATTAGAGTGACACATACCATGATACCCAGACTCATTACCTCATGGAGCAAGACCCATTGTTGCTTCAGGACCAGGCTAGTGGGATGGATGTTGTTGTTGTTGATAGATGGGATGCATTGAAGAAAACATGGGCCCTCTAGGGCCAAGCTCAATTTGTATGGCTCTTGATACTCCATGTCTAGGACCTGTGGGTCTTGAGACATAATCTCCTTAGTTGTCCCTGGGATAGGGGATAACAGGGACTATGACCTTTGGAATTGTGACCTATGGAACTATGATCAGGGAAAACTGTTTGTGGGTGCAAAGTGAAATGCCCAAGGGCTTGGTAGGTTGGTGGCTTGGTGAGCCCTATGACATACTAGATAGGAGAAAAATATTGAGAATGCAAAGTTAATGTCCCGGGGGCCCGATAGTCTCAATGTTCGGGGAACTAGATCGATGGTCAAGATTCGACCCCTGCATCATCAGATTGTTGTTGAGTGTCAAGGTTATGTTTCTTGTTTCGGTGGGAGATGAATAAATCAATGGTTGAGGTTTAATCGAGAACTTGATCCGATAGTCGAGGAGGTTAAAAGAGTATGGTTGAAGTTTTGAGGACCTGGTTGAATGATCGACCGGTGGCCCAATTAACATTTTGGAGAGAATGAGATCACAGATCGACAATTCACATTCAATCATAGCTTGATCCAATGGTTTTCGAGTATCAATATTATAATGTGTTTCAATGGTAAGTAAACAAATTGTCGACAATGGTTTATTCCCAGAGTCATCCGATAATATTTGTGTGTTAACGTTTGTGCTGCAACCTGTGAACACAATACGCAAAATAGGAGGGATTTGGGACTGGTTGAAAAGAATTCCATACAACCTGATTTCAAGAAAATTCAAAGAATTTAGAGATAACCTCTTGAGAATATTTTTTATGTGTGGACAAATCTATGGAGGTATGGAATGTATAAATAACGATGCCATGAATGTTTTTTGAATAAGTAAGTTGAGCAAGTTGTGGTAGCGCAAGTGGAAGATAAAGCAAAAAAATGGGAAAATTGGGCAAAAAATCTCATATCTAACACATTTGAAATATAGGGCCCTTGGGAAGATATTCTAGGGGTAGAGGTGATGGGGTCCCAAGGGGTGGCTATGGCTCTACTGTGAAGGTGGTCAAGATAGAGGCAAGGGACCAATGAAAGAGGACATCGATGGCTTGGGGTAAAATGGGTATGCATGCAGAGTTAGGGTCCAAAGAGTGGATGGGGTTGGGGATATTGGCTCACTTCAACTAAGGCTTCAGTTCCTGCCCTCGACCATATCAATTCTTTGAGACCCATACCTAATGATCAAAAATTTATGCAGAAACCAACATACTTTTCAAAGACTAAGGATACCCTCCAGAGGTAATGTGTGGTGCTTTAAGGCATTGTTCATGGCTCTAGATGCCTCAAAGAGTCCTTTAGGACATAAGGCATGGACTTCTTCCCTAGATCATTTCCAGGGCCCTGGGACACATATATACTACTCAAAACCACCTGGCGGTACCAACAATCATAATAATAGGCCAATGACATCCTCAAGAGGTCATATGTGGTTATTTGAGGCATCGTTCTTGGCCCTAGATGGCTTGGGTATTCCTTTAGTGCTTGACATTTATGTTTCCTCAATTGGCCATGCCTAGAGCCCCGAGACTCATACCTAGTGCTAAAAAATGTTAGTTAGTGGTATCTGTATACCTAGTTAGAGGCAAATGATGCCCTTGATAGGGCATTTGTGGTGGTTCAAAGTGTCTTTCTTACCCCTAGACTATAAGATTCCTTTAGGGCCTAACTCTTTGGTTTGGTCTCCTATCCATATCCAAGTTGCATAGACTCATACTCAATGTTCAAAAACTCATAATGTTGACTACCCCATCTAGAGACCAAGAATACACTTGAAACGTCCTTTATGGTGGGTC
>SNQJ01S0171970.1:5567-20474 GCA_010110895.2 Picea sitchensis
TATATATGCAAGTATATCCATTGGCCAGTCCAAATATGTTGAAGACTTGTTGAAGAGGTTTAACATGCAAGGTTGTAAACTAGTGAACACTCCCTTATTTGTTGGGAGTAACTTGATGAAGGAATATGTAACTCCACTTTGTGATGCCACTCTTTATAGATCTCTGATTGGAAATCTTATGTATCTGACAACCACTAGAAAAAACATCATGTTTTTTGTGAGTCTAGTTGCTAGGTTCATGCATCAAGCTCACGAGTCTCATTGGTGGGCAGACAAAATAATCCTAAGATATGTAAGTGGTACAATTTTATTTAGATTGTTTTATAATGTTATTAATGACTACAATGTTGTAGCATACTATTACACATTATTTTTTTCACCCTTATGACCATTAATGATGTAAACCTATCCTTTGTCTTTAGAAGGATCAATGGCCTGAATTCCTGAAGAAAGAAGGGAGAAGAACTTTTCCTGAGAGAAGAAGTGGTATTTTCCTTTGTAAAAATCCTATTAAAGAGGATTTCCGTAGGCTTTTGTATACACAGGGTGCGAAAATGACCGATTTTTGCAGGTTGTACTAAAGCTAGGCTACAGAGTTTCCGCAGGCTCCACTATAGCTAGGGTGCGGAAATTCATGTACGTGGGAAAAACGAGCGTCTTCTCGATGCTTCTAGAAGGAGAAGTTTCTATGGTGAGGTGGCCTCCAGACGGTTTGGATCTTACTCGCTTTCATGATTTAGTGGGATCATCATAACCTCCTCACCTTATCCTCTCCAACTTATAAAAAGAGAGAATCTCTCATGGAAAAAGTTAGCTTTTGAGATTAGCTTGACTTTAGATTGGCTTGTTATTGAGTTTTGTAGCTTGGAGTTTTTGGAGCTTGTATGTTGGCTTTGAGATTTTCTTTGTCAAGATAGATTGTGAGTAGCTATCAAATCTACAGTCTCAGAATCAATGGGTTAGAAGTGTGTGGGAAGCAAGGAACTATTGGAAGGAACCTGACAACATCAAGGCATCTGGTTGTATCTTTCTTCCACATTCTTTAATACAAATATACTTTTCTTTCCTATGTGAATGTTATTTGTCCATATTGTATGATTCCTTGATCACGTACATATTTTCATATCAAATAGACTCTGTTATTCTTGTCTTCGTTGGCTTGTGCCTATTTGCAGATATTTCTCCATGAGCCTCATGATGGAGCTTGGATTGCATTGGCGAAGTCAGATCTTCTATATTTAAAAGGTATGTTCTAGATCCATTTCTCATTTGATAATTGAAATATAAGGAAAGAGTAGTGTATTGTCTTGTTTTGTTCTAGTTTCGTAGTGAAGCTAAGGGGGATTGATTTGTCTCCGCACTAATAATTAGCACGATAACAAAATTGGCGACCGTATTGGGGAATGGATTGTTTTCCTAGTTTTCCTTGATTTCTTGGGTTCTGTTTTCTGAGTCACTGGGAGATCCAACTTGACTCTTTGACTATTTAAGTTCACAAAAAAACCTTCTTACTTTTTATTTTTTCATTTTTACTTTAATTTCCGCACCCTGCTTTGAGGGATAGTGCGATGATATAAGATCGACACACCCTACCTTTTGACACAGTGCGATGTTTTTGAACTGTATCTATTCTCTAGCCTATGACGATCAAGGATTTCCGTACTGTGTATAGAGTAGCCTGCGGAAATCCTCTTTAATAGGATTTTTACAAAGGAAAATAGAACTTCTTCTCTCAGGCAAAGTTCTTCTCCCTTATTTCTTCAGGAATTTAGGACATTGATCCTTCTAAAGACACAATGCGGTGTTTCCGCATTGTATCTATTCTCTGGCTTGCGGGGATCAAGGATTTCCGCACTGTGTTAGTCTGACAGCTTGCGACGATTGTGGAAAAATTTAGTTTTTTTATGGTTTTTCCTGCCCAGATTTGTGATAAGTGTTTGGGGTGATTTGTTGGGTCAATTTACACTCTGCTTGACAGCTTTGAATATACTTTATCCATCTTTGCTTTGTTTTGGCTTGTTTGCTTTTGAAAGTTTTGGTCTCTTGCTTTGAGTGTCTTTCAGTTACAAAGCATTGTTTTTTCTTTAGAATTGTTTAGTGAAATAACTTTTTCTTTTATTGAATAGTTCGTGTTGAAAGAGAAATTTTGTTTGGGTTGCTTTGTTTTATAGAGATTTGTTATTTCTTTTAGCTATCTTTGAAACAAAAAATTGATTTCTTGCTTTATATTAGATTGGGGGCATCTTTGCATTTGAAGTAGCGAAATTGCATGAATCATGTATTGGTGTACAATCTCTTTTTTTATAGTTCTTGAGAATCTTGATATTGATGAGTTTAATAAAAAAATTGGACATTGCACATATGTGAATGATAAAAAATTTATCCTTCTCGTAATATAGCTTTCATCAAAGTGAAATATTTGAATTGTTTAGAGTCGGTCAAAACATCATTTAGTCCACGCCATTTTCCTCTTGAGTAACAACAACCTTAAAATAAAGCACTTATAAAAATTGATTAGACATTTTTATTTTTTCTGGTAGCAAACCTACATTAGATTAGTTGTAGGTCTTTGGAATAGGTGTGAAAGATAACTTTCCAAAGCTACAAACAAACATAGAATCTTGAGTTAGGGAGCGGTCAAATCCACTTATTACATTTTGTCCTGGGAAGCCCTTCTCACACAACGGTCAATCACAAGGTCGCATTAAGACTGGTAGAGTTACTCACCCTGCTTTGTTGGTCTTGGTGTAGAGATTCCGCGTATTATGGGGGTCGCTTGAAGGTATACCCACAATGATGAATTGAAGCCTTTCAAGTTGATTTCGGGCTAGATACCCTGCCTTTGTGCGTGGATCAGACTGTCGACTGTTTCCCTAGGCATCACTATAGTAATAGGTAACCTTAGTGGCCTATCTCTCTAGGGTGTTTACACGAGGTGACTGTGGAGGGTAAGTCTTCATGGTACCTGGAATCAACATTGGCCAAAATTACTTGGGCTCCTTGGAGGGTATACCCACGATTATGTGTGGGAGTTTGCACCAGGGTGTAAGTCCATTAAGCAGGTCGTCAACGTAACTTTTCCACCTGCTCTATCTCATCCCCTTCTTACTTTGTTTCTGGGACGTTGGATTTCATCACCAACTAGTGTGCTCATTGTGAGAAGGTTTTGTTTGATTTCTTTCTTACTAGATTTTTAGCATGTGTTATTTGTTTTCCCTAGTGGACTCTAGGTTGGATTTTTGTTTTTAATGGCGACAGTTCCCGGAATGAACAATGAAGGAACCTCTGCTTTAGGGGAACCTTATTTTTTCCTTCTTACGGAAACATTGGTCCTCCTCACATTGCTACTTTGAGCCTTCCAGGTCTCACAATTGGATTACCAGTATGGTTGTTTACCACTCAGGTATTCCTGAATGCAATTAGTGCTTCATTTGTAAGCACTTCCTCCCAAGAACATCAACCTCATGTTGATCCTTCACCTTCTTCATCAGTAAGATCTTCTTCGCCTTCTTCACTTGCAAGGTCTTCTTCCATTTCATCTTCTTCACCAAGTGAAAGCTCTAAATATAGTAACTCGTTGGATAAGAAGAAGAAGAAGAAATGGAAGAATAAGAAGAAGAAAAATAAACAAGGGTCCAAACTTCCAACCACTGCCGAACATGTTGGAAAGAAACCAGTTACTGTTAATCGTGTTGGGAATGTTGATGATGCCAAGATCATCCAAACAGCCCGTAAGCCCAAGTAGCCTTACAGGCTTTGTAAGGGTGGCTATCTTCTTAAAGATTTCCCTGGTTTATCCAAGGTTATAGAATCATGCTCTACACAACCTCACCAACCCATGTCATCAACCTTTGAACAACATGTTGATGACCTCCCGTCAACTAATCAACATACCATTGGGAAGAAGAAAAGTAGAGTCAATTTCATGTGTATGTTATGCAAAGGGAGTCATCTAACTCACCTTTTCCCTCGTATGGACGAAGCCTCGAAATCCCTGGAAGACATGACTGTTTCACAACCCCAATTTCCAGCTGCTTATCGCAAGCTTACTCTCGACCCACCTGTAGTTGATGGAATGATTGATATAGCCCCTTCATCAGTTAGTCCTATTGATCATGTATTCAATCTGGTCACATCCTTAGTTGAACCAATTGACAAAGTGGTTGATCCGATCCCATCCTCGGTCAATCCCACTCTCCCGCTAGAGAGTGAAACCCAAGCGATCGATCCGTTTCCACCTGTCGACCCAATTCTCCCCTTGGAGAATGAAACCCAAGTAGTAAATTTGATGTCATTATCAGTCGATCCTACTCTCCCACTAGAGAGTGAACCTATATTGCCCATGTTTTTCTCGTTGATACATAATCTACTGTGCAAGGGGGCATTCCTCCTTCTCCCATGGAACCTCCTCCAAGTAATGAGGCCATCCTTTTTAATTAGGGTGTGCTAACTAGACCTCGTCTTCCCTCTCACATTCCTTTCCAGATTACAGTATAGGTTTGTGGTCGGGACATTCCTCATACGTTAATAGATGAAGGTGCGTCCGTTAGTATTTTGTCCTCTATTTATTGGCAAGCTTTGGGTTGTCCTCAACTTGCGCCAGTTACACAAAATCTATTAGCTTTTAACATAAGAACCAGTCAACCTTTAGGGACCCTTCCTCTGTTTCTTGTAACTTTGGGCAGGAAAATTGTCTTTATTGACGTTATGGTAGTCCAAGACCCCTTGGATTTCTCTTTACTCCTTGGGCGTGATTATGTCTATGCCATGAAAGCTATTGTGTCCACTCCTTTTTGTGTGATATCTTCCCCTCATGATGGAAGAATTGTGACTATTGATCAACTTCATTCATCGGTCCTGACTAGATGACCTCCCTAAATGGTTCTTATATGTAGACGATATTTCCCCTGCCACAAGTTAATTATGTGGCATTGTCTCCCATGCCTTCAACTGCTGATGAAGATGAGTCTCTCACTGTAAGCTCAGTCTATTATGACTTAGATCTGGTAGTCGACATGGTGATCTCTTCGGTAGGGCTATTGGAGCTTGACCTCCTTACCCCTATAGCGACCCTCGACATGTGTTCCTTCCAGAGTGTGTTTCTTTCGTCAAATGAATATCTCTTGGAGGCCATGACCGAGTGGTGTCCTTCCATAGTACTATCCTCTTGGAAGCCGTGATCAAGAAGTTAGCTTGAACATAGTTTTCTGATTTCAAGCTCGTTAAAAAATGAAACTAGATGAGGATAGTTTTCGCGTCTCTGTAGCAACCTCGTTAAAAAATGAAACAGAGTTTACGAACATAGTTTTCCTTTCTATGGCAAGCTCGTTAAAAAATGAAATAGAAGCCACAAGCATAGTTTTTCTTCTATGTGTCAATCTCGTTAAAAAATGAAACAGAGGTCTAGGGATTGAACCTGGATTCTCGAGCATAGTTCTTGTTCTTGTGTCAAGCTCATTTAAAAAATAAAACAGATTATTCCCCCTCTGTGTTTGAGTCAAGTCCTTCGTCTAGTATTTGAACATTCATTTCATTCTCCTTTGAAGTTGGATGAAACGAATCTTGGGGGGCATTTGCTTCCAGCCTCTGGACTTCATGTTGAAGTTAAACCGCTAGCTTCTTAAGCTAGGGGCTAAGTACCAACCATGCAAATTCATGAACCATGTGTTGGGAAGCCTCAAGCATAGTTTCCTCTGGTTCAAGCTTGTGTAAAAATGAAACCACGTCCAAGCATAGTTTTGGCTAGTTTTAAGATTGTGTAAAAATCAAATCTATCCCAAGCATAGTTTTGTTTTGTTTTAAGCTTGTCTAAAAATGAAAAAAATCTCGAGCTTAGTCTTTGTTCTTTCCCGTGCTCATAAATAAATGAGAATATAACCGAGTATACTTTTATCACTTTTTCAGACTCGTTAAGGTTATACGAAAAAGGAACCCTTTGGGGTTCCCTTTAATCTCTTTTTAGACTCTCTAAACATGAAAATATTGTTAAGTATACTTTTATCACTTTTTCAGACTTGTAAAGGTTATACGAAAAAGGAACCCCCTAGAGTTGCCTTTAATCTCTTTTCAGAATCTCTAAACATGGAAAGATTGCCAAGCTATCTTGTTCTTTTCACGCTCGTTAAAGTATTTGAATAAAACATCTATTGAGTGGTAATTTATCTATTTTTTGGTCTCATCAGACTACTTTACGAAAAAGGACTTTTTGGAGTTTTCTTTAAGTGTTTTTCAGACTCTCTAAACATGAAAAACCCCTGAGTTTTCTTTCTTTGGACTCGTAAAACAAACATCGAAATGCCCATATGGGACATAACCATTCCTTCCTAGGGTTTGTTAAACATACTTTGAGGGACTCATCCGAAGGATGAACTTACGTTACAAGCATATATTATCCTCCTCAATCTTGTGTAAAAATAAAGAGGTACTCGCCATAAATGGTGGGGGAAAGTTGGGAAAGAAATGTATATGAACCTGTATTCTATGGAAGAGTTATTTTTTGAACATGAAACCCTTTCACTTTCTTTGTTTCTAGGTTGGAAAATCCTCTTGTCTCTCGATCATACTCCTTTATAAGATTACAAATTGGTTTGTGATTCCTGTTTTTGAGTCAGTGTTTCCAAGAAAGTTGTCGTGTCATCAATATGTTCAAAGAGATGTTCAACCCGGAAATCCTTCTATTGCGTTAGCCATTTCTACAGTCCTTAAGCCTTCTATTTCTTCGGCCATCCCTAAGTTAATCCTGAATCACTTGTTACTTTGATCTACTTCAAATCTTGTTACCCGTTTCGTGTCATTGATGGGGGATACATTAAGGCCCTCCTGTGATGAATCTTTTCCTATCGACTTCAACTCATTATCTAGGAGTTAGACTTAGAAACTAATTGGTACCTTGGAACTTGCATGTCTCAATGGAAAGTTTCCTCGCTTTCGACAGTGGTTTTTCATTATTGACCCCTGATTGGGAGATTCCACCGAGTGTTCGACTTCAACTCATTAATTCACATTCGTTGGATTGTACTAGAGTACCTTGGGATTCATTGACAGTAATGGTGATTTCCCTCGCACTTGTTAACAATATTCATTAATGACCAGTAATCAAGTGGTTTCTACCATGTTCAACTTCAGCACATGCATTCGCATGGTTAGATTCGTACTATAGAGTGGTGGAGATGAAGACCCTGGATCTTTTCTGATAGATTCAGGTTGCATTGTAGTATATTTATATTGTAATGTTGCATAGATCCACATTGTATGTCTCGTGGTTATGTTCAAATTTGAGTCTTTAACACATAGATCCATAGTGTATGTTTGATGGTTGTGTTTGGATTTGAGTCATAATGGCATGGATCCACAGTGTAGGTTTGGTGGCCATGACCTATATTACTTGACATGGATCTTTGCATGTCATCATTTATTCTTTGATTCATTTGTATTATGAGTATGGGAATGCCTACCTCAGTGATGATATATTATTGTACTATATTTCCTTGTTTGTTGGCAAGTTTTCGACCAACGTGTTCCTTGTTCCCTACACACACTCGACAAAGTATTTCAGCTATCACTCTATTCTAACTTCATACTTTGGGGGGCTCTATGTTACAAATTATTTTTGTCACCCTTATGACCATTAATGATGTAAACCTATCCTTTGTCTTTAAAAGGATCAGTGGCCTGAATTACTGAAGAAAGAAGGGAAAAGAACTTTGCCTGAGAGAATAAGCTGTATTTTCCTTTGTAAAAATCCTATTAAAGAGGATTTCAGCAAGCTTCTCTATACATAGGGTGCGGAAATGCCTAATTTTCGCAGGTTGTACTAAATCTAGGTTGCAGAGTTTCCGTAGGCTACACTATAGCTAGGGTGTGGAAATTCCTGTACGTGGTAAAAACAAGCATCTTCTCAATGCTTCTAGAAGGAGAAGCTTCTACGGTGAGGTGTCCTCCGGATGGTTTGGATCTTACTCGCTTTCATGATTTAGTGGGATCATCCTAACCTCCTCACCTTATCCTCTTCATCTTATAAAAGGAGAGGATCTCTCATGGAAAAAGTTAGCTCTTGAGATTAGCTTGACTTTAGATTGCCTTGTTATTGAGTTTTATAGCTTGGAAGTTTTGGAGCTTGTATGTTGGATTTGAGCTTTTCTTTGTCAATATAGATTGTGAGTAGATATCAGATCTACAATCTCAAAATCCGTGGGTTAGAAGTGTGTGGGAAGCAAGGAACTGTTGGAAGGAACCTAACAACATCAAGGCATCTGTTTGTATCTTTCTTCCACATTCTTTAATACAGATATACTTTTCTTTCCTATATGAATGTTATTTGTCCATATTGTATGATTCCTTGATCATGTACATAGTTTCATATCAAATAGACTATGCTATTATTGTCTTCATTGGCTTGTGCCTATTTGCAGATATTTCTCCATGAGCCTTGTGACAGAGCTTGGATTGCATTGGCGAAGTCGAATCTTCGATATTTAAAAGGTATGTTCTAGATCCATTTCTCATTTGATAATTGAAATCTAAAGAAAGAATAGTGTACTATCTTTTTTTGTTCTATTTTCATAGTGAAGCTAAGGGGGATTGATTTGTGTCTGGACTTAACAATTAACCTGATAACAAATACACATATGAAAATTTGGCAGGTTGCTTGGATGATCGAATCCCCCACTCAAATCCAAGGGGGTTTTCACTAAACTGAAAGTGTGATGTGGTTCTGATAATGATTCCCACATGTCCAACACCTAGGGTCATGTGAGAATACCTTCCCGAAGCTATAAAAATAAACACTCCCTCTTAGTGAGGAAGGTATTCTCACCACACTTCACAAGTGGGAATGCCTCCCGATGCTACCAAAGCATCAATATTCAACACTCCCTCTTAGCAAGGTAGGAATTCCATCCTTCATCATCACCTAGAAGAATCTACATCTCCGACATTGGATCCTATACCATAGATTCTCTCTAATTTGTCTGATCTGCTACTCCCTTTGTCACTGAAGAAAATATTCTCTCCAATCCTCTTGAAGGGATACATCCTCGGTTACTGAAGAAAATCTTGTGGTCTGGCATGATCCCTCCCTGGAAGACACCTTGCTCCTAGAAGCATCTTGCCTCTGAACCTCCTATCTGACCATATCAACCCATGAAACCCTCCTAAAAGTCTTGGAAGATGACTCTCTCCCATATGGCCATGAAGGTTGTCTCCCACTAAGCGACTGACTCTCCCTGTGATCCTCTTGACTCCTTTTTAAGTCAGATTCCATCTTAGCCTCCTGACTCCCTTTGAGTCTCTGGACTCCCTCTGAAGTCAAAATCCCTCTAATCCACTAACTCCCACTGAATTCAGACTCTCTCTAAGTCTACACAACCTATAGAGATACCTACTCCATTTCTACTTTCCTATGCACAGTCCTGGCAGGTTGCTCCTCCCCACTAGATCTCAAGGGATGAATCCCTCTAAAATCTAGCTCCCTCTAAGCCGGTACTACTGGTGGGGCCACCTACCTCACCACTCATGGACATACCTTCTCCCTCTGTACCAGTGTTGCTAGTGGGGCCACCTGCATCACCACTATTGGAGCTACCTGCTACCTCATCTGTCATCCATATCCTCCTTGGATACTAATCAAGTCTCCCCATGGATACAATCAATCCATATCCTACCAAACCTTGGCAACGTTTTGCATGCACAGATCCCCTACACAAAAGGTTCCTAAGACTTGGGAAGGCCTACCAACTCAACATCCAATAACACATGTACATTCTAGAACAACACTGCATATCACTACTCCTCAATCCCTAAGGATGAGAACACACTCCTCGCACCCATAACACATTTTCCACTAGAAACACATCCCATTTGTAACGACCCCGACCATCAACCCACTTGCCAGGCAACGCTACTACGCGGAAACATTCTCATACTTATATAGTATGCATTTAATTGAAGTTAAATGGCTTAACAAAGTAAACATATAATTACTGCTAACATACATAATTAATGGAATCAACGGTAAATATCATCGCAGTGGAATACATGATAATATTGCAAGCATCATAGACAAGAATTTTAATTGAAATTAAACACATGCATATACTTATCTTTAAAACTGTAGTAACTCCACCAACTACGTGCAGACTTTCCACGAACCTCCCAGGCTTATACCTCACTGCTCATCATGCTCAATAGTGGGTCACCCCCAAGCTGGTACTAAGCTCCACCCAAGGTAAGGGAATTCTAGACTAGGCTGAGGTTATAGGAAAACTGCATAGAGTGATCGGATGGATTCTCCCACAAGCCTTCTCATGCCCACTACTCACGGAATCTCATTCCCCACATGCCTATTCTGCCCGGGAGTATACACCTTCACAAGCACAGTCCATTGATGCTTCACCTCGCTTTTGGGCCTCGACAACAGACCAGATCAGGAATTCTCAAAGCTTCATAGCTGGTCCTGGACTCTCTTTGGGAGAAAACCACTCCCCAATAGACTCCCTCACTTGGAGAGAGTTGTTCACAGGCCTAACAACCTGTCTCTTCTACCATGGGCCTGACAACCCGGTTCTTCCACCAGTACCCAATTCAATTCCCGCAAGTTCAAGATAACAGCAACGACATCAACGTTTGGTCAACTCACAAGTGATGGCAGCAACAACAACTTTCGGCTAACTCATGGGTGACATCAACAATAGGAAAATTGGGAGTGTAAATAGGAAACGACAACAGACCACTAAAACACAACACGGTTCAGGTAACACCCATTTGTAGGATGCATGACAAGCAATCCTTTCTAGGATTTTAAATGGCCCACAAAATCTAGCTGCCAACTTGGCGCAGTTTCCCAGCTTCAGGGAACTTCTATTGGATTTTAATTTCAGGAAAACATGATCACCCACTTTAAACTCTCTATGGATTTTGTTCTTATCAGCATAACTTTTTTGCATGTCTTGGGCAGCCTTTAAATTATTCTTAATTTTTAGCATTTGTTCTTCCATTTCCTTGAGCAACTCTGGCCCAACTACTGCCCTGTCAACTAGATTATCTCGGCTTAATACAATATTTCACTTTCTTCCATAAAGTGCTTCAAATGGGCTCATCTTCAACGATGCTTGATACCCATTATTGTAGGTGAATTCTACCAAATGTAGGTAGTCTTTCCATTTTGTTGGTTTGTCCATCACATACATCCTTAGCATGTCTTCTATTACTCTATTCACCCTCTCTGTCTTCCCATCAGAATCAGGATGATAATATCTACTAAAGTTCAGATTCGTTTTGAATCCTTTGAACAACCCCTTCTATAAATTTGAGTTAAATTTTGGGTCTCTATTAGACACAATTGTCTTAGGGATTCCGTGCAAGTGTGCCATTTCTTTCACAAATATGTTGGCAACATATGTTGCCCTGTGACTAGTCTTTATTGGAATGAAATGGGTAGCTTTCATAAGCTTGTCCACCACCACCATAATCGAATCATGTTGCTTGCATGTTCTGGGCAATCCTGTGATGAAATCCATTGTCACTACTTCCCACTTCCACTCAGGAATGGGTAAAGGTTGCAGCAACCCTGCTGGGTGTCTATGCTCAGCTTTAACCTTATGGAACTCCATACATTTGGCGATGTATTCAACAATATCTTTCTTCATACCTGGCCAAAAGTAATGGCTCTTGACTACTGCCACGGTTTTCTGATATCCAGGGTGCCCTGCATAAGGCACATTATGCATTTCATGCGAAATAACAAGTTTCAAATCCTGGACATTAGGTACATAAATTTTGTTCTTGTATAGAAGTATTCCATCAGCTTCCAAATTATAACTCTCCACTTTGTGTGGCATCTTACCTTGTTATAGCTTTGCTACCAAATCCCTGTACTGCAAATATGTATTTGCAGCCTCCAAAATTCTTCTTTTAATATCAGTTCGACACATGCTAATAGTTGTAGCATGTAATTCATGCACTCTCCTACTGAGTGCATCAACCACTTTACTTTCCTTCCCTTTGATATGCTTGATATCAAAATCATACTCACACAAAAACTCCAGCCACCTACTCTGCCTAGCATTCAAGGTTGGCTGATTAAACAGATATTTCAGATCGTTGTGGTTTGTTCTCAGTTCGAACCACCTTCCCATGAGGTAATGCCTCCATTTCTTTGGAGTGTGTACTATGGTTGCCAACTCCAAATCATGAGTTGCATAGTTACTTTCATGCTCTTTCAACTTTCTGGATTCATAACAAATTACGAATCCATTATGACTGAGGACCCCTCCCAGTCCTTCTTTGCACGCATCATTTCACACCATGAAATCTTATTTTGGATCTACAATCCTCAATATTGGAGCACTGGTTAACAATTGCTTCAATTGTTGAAATCTTTTCTCACAATCCTCTGTCCACTAAAACTTCTTCTCCTTCCTTTGCAAGGAAGTGATAGAGTGAGCTATCCTGAAGAACCCTGCGATAAACCTTCTGTAATAACCAACTAATCCCATGAAGGATCTAAATTATATCATGTTCTTTGGAGTTGACCATTCTCTAATGGACTCAATCTTCTCAGGATCTACAACTATCCCATCTTCAAAATAATATGCCCCAAGTGATAGATCTGCTCATGATAAAATGAGCATTTGCTCAACTTGGAATACAGTTGGTTCTCTCTTAGTACCTGCAACACCATATTCAGATGTTTTTCATGCTCTTCCTTCGACTTGGAATACACCAAAATGTCATCCAGGAATACTATGACAAACTTGTCTAGATAGTCCCTGAATATAACATTCATCAGGCACATAAAAACAACGAGTGCATTTGACAACCCAAATGGCACCACTATGAACTCGTAATGAGAATACCTTGTTCTAAAGTTGGTCTTGTTGATGTCTTCATCCTTTATCCTTACCTGGTGATATCCCGACCTGAGGTCTATCTTCAAAAATATCTTTGCACCCTTCAATTGATCGAAAAGGTCATCAATCCTCGGCATAGGATATTTTTTCTTCACATTTACTTTGTTTAATTGTCTGAAATCGATACACAATATCAGTGTTCCGTCCTTCTTCTTCACGAATAGGACCGAGGCACCCCAAGGTGACACACTTGGGTGTATATACCCCTTCTTCATAAGCTCTTCAAGCTGCAATTGTAGTTCTTTCAGCTCTGGTGTACTCATCCTGTAAGGAGCTTTCGACACTGGATTTGCTCCAGGTATCAAGTTTACAGAGAAGTCAATATGTCTTTTCAGAAGGTATCCCGAGCACCTCCTAAAATACGTCTTCAAACTCTTTTAGTACTGCATGATCTCCAATACTTGACACATTATCCTTAGGTGTTTCCTCCACATGGGTTGCAAATAATTGACAACCTTTTCTGTAGCACTTCTTTAGTTGCATCGCTGATATTTCTCTAATAGCAACAACTCTGGGAATTTCTTGGAATGTTTTCCAATTCCCTTTCTCATCCAGGAAAGTGAATGCCTTGTTATGACAGTCCAAGATGGCATGGAGTTGATCCAACCAATCCATCCCAATTAGACAGTCATAAGACCCTAAAGGCAAAATATTCAATTCCACCTTTGTGCTCAATCCCTTTATATCCACTGGACGAGACTTAACTAACTCAGTGAATTTTCTCTTGGTTCCTGTAGCCAGCTACACTAACCAAGACTTTTCATGTTTTCTTCTTGACAAATGCAAACTTTCCACCACTCTAGGATCTACATAACTATGGCTAGCCCTCGAATCAATTAAAATAGTAAATGGTTGGTTGTTAATCATACCTTCTACTTCAATCATGTGCGATTGAAATTTAACTTGCTTGTTGTCCAGGAATGCATATATCCTTGGCATTCTACTGCCCATGTCTTCCACTGTTTCATCTTGCTGAACATTATGGATATCTCTCACTTTGCCATTTTTGTGGGGACAATCTCTTTACTTATGGTTTCCTTGACATCCCCAACACTGAATGGGCATATTTCTTGGCCTTTGTTCCCCTACTGCATCCATTCTCGTCTCTCTAAAAGATGGTTTTCCTTGGGAACTATTTCTAAAAAAGGGAGGTTTGTTTCCCTTCTTCCTTTATTCTTTCTTGAACTTCCTTCGGTCGTCCCAAGCCTTACGAAAGGTAGGATTTTCTATTTGTTTATCATATAAGCATTTCGTTCTTCTTATTGTTTCTTCCATGGTTTTTGGTTCATCATACTGTATCTTCTCACAAATGGAAGGTGGAATACTACTAAGATACCTTTGAATATTGACAATTTCTTCTTTGATGAACGGAACATACTTCAGCAATTCCAAAAACCTATGTTCATACTCATCAATGGTCAAGTTGCCTAGCTTGAGTTCAAAGAACTCATTGATCTTTCTATCATAACATCTCTTAGTCAAATACTTCTTCTCAAAATACCTCTTGAATTCTTTCCAAGTGATATCTTTCTCTCTAATGTGTTTCACCTGCACAAGTTGATCCCACCACATGGATGCTTTTCCTTTCAGTTGATACATCACAATTCTTCCTTCCGCGTGAGAGGAATAATTCTATAGTTGGAAGTATTTCCTCATACCAAGCAACCATGTTTCAACATTTTCCTCCTTCTGATGTTCTCCATCAAACGTAGGAAGCTTAATCTTGTTCATCTCTCCCTTCAATTCATCCACCCCAGATCTCTTGTGCTTTCTGGTAGGATATGGGCTTGAACTACGGTGTGTCCTTCTCTTGGAGCAACCTTGTGAGTGATGATGGTGTCTGTTGGGTATGTGTTATATTCTTTGCATGAGAAAAAAAATTTTGGCCGACATATTTTCGCCGGTTTCGAGCCGACATATTATCGCCGGGCCGACATATTTCCGGGACCACATGATATTAGGTGGTTTTCGGCACATGGTTTTTGCCGATGGTTTTCTA
>SNQJ01S0171971.1:0-20474 GCA_010110895.2 Picea sitchensis
TTTATTTAAGGCGAACATTGAAATATTTTATTTATCGCGACATTGAAATATTTTTTTAACGTCACTTGTCAACTCTATGTTGAACATGGAAGGAATTGTACATCTCCCTCATATTGAGCTATAGAAAGCATCTTGTAGCGCAAAAACTTACAACTAATGCAAGTGTCTCTCTCCTGAAATATAACGTCTCTAATTAAAAAACAATTAAAGGCACGTGATCAATGAAATAAATTCATTAAGGGTATTTAGTCTTGGTTTCTAAGACATATCTTTGTAATCGATATGACTATCAATGAACTGTGAAATACCGTGGATATTCCACTTGAATAGTTCATCATAATAGATCTCATAAATAAAAATGAAATCTACACTATGAAGATTAAATTACTTTAGATTGTAGAATATTTAGTTACTAATTTTCTGTTGATGCATGAAATAGATAAAATGTGAAAAATAGAGAATAGTAAAATACAATCACACACCATCCACAAAATAATAAAAATATTTGTTGTGGGAAACCCTTATGGGAGAAAACCGAACTAGAAGGTGAGGTTACTCTACTCTCTTTTCTCTGGTATGGAGATAATCCAAGTACAAAAGAGAAGGCACTTTCTATGGAGTTACCTAAGACCTGTGGAATGTTAGGTTGCTACAAAACATTAACCCCCTCTGTTATGCTATCTAATTTCCCACTCCTAGTTGTCCTGCTCTGCTATGAAACAAAATACAATAACATAGAATGGAACCCCTTCTCCTCCTAGCGGTATTTAACATAGTCCAATAGCCATCTAGGGGTAGGGTTTTGACTTCCTGAACCCTCAATTGTGATAAGGTTTTGGAACTTCTAGAATGTTCTTAAAAAATCCACTACATGGCTATCCCCACATGTTTAAGTAATGGAGGTTGACGTGGCATCCACTCGTGATTCACTCGCACCATGGTGATCAATATGGTAGGTCAACTTGTGGGAGGCATAACTTGTGCATGCGAACTTCAATTGAGGTAATTCTTGCATCATTTGAAAGGTCTCAGTGTGTAGAATATATACGGTGATTCCATAGTAAGGTTTGGACCATAAAAATGTGTTGTTTCATGCCTCAAAATAGATCTGAAAGATTTTAGATGTTTTTTTGGACCCAAATCTCCAAATTTGGACCAATCACTAAAATGACTCTACAATTTGATTCCTCTAGTTTTTTCGCCCATTTAGCATCGAGATAGATGAAAAATAATATAATGATCCATTCTGGATCAATCAATCCTTGTATATACAAATTATTGACACACTAATAGATAATTAAGTAATTTAGTTACATCAAAGTCATTTCTTTAAAAGAGTGCATCTCTCGAAATTGATTGTCACTAGAAACATCTAAACCAATACCGTTTATTTTCCAAGAAACAACGAATTCACTTGACCTTCTTTTATGCACCCTAGTGAGCATTGATGTTATTTTCCAAAAAAACCATCCACCTTAGTTAACATGGATTGATGTCTTTCGTCCATATATTATTGGTGATAGCTTAAATACATGCATTATCCTTAACTAAGATTAATGGGTGGGAAAAGTTGTTAAAATTAGTAATCTAATATTGTAGAAAACTACTCTTATGTTGTTGGAATACAACAATATATTAGAGTTTCTATTGATTTGGAACTCTGATCAAATTTTCAATGATTTTGATCAATTCAAAATTGGATAAGAATTCTTAGGACATCATTCCATTATGCATATAACTTGGATCATGGTGAAAGTTTCTTAATGCATGCAAATTCTAGTGAACTCTTATCAATTTTGTTCCTAGAAAAATGATCCTTAACTCAACTGCCATACAAATAGTCGCTAACATCGTGAACATAGATACCCACCTATTTAATGGCTCTCCATTGGTTCTTTACTTTTGTTACTGATTAGGTGATGTATTTGAGGGTGTTGTTGTCATTGATTTGAGACTTTTCTTTCTTTCTTACCTTTTCATAGATGATTTTAGGGGCGGAATTTCGCCAATGGGATAATTTTCCATGTTTTTTCCCAAAAAAAGATTCGCCAATTTCCATTTTTTCTAGAAACGATTCACCCAAATTCGAGAGAATAAAATTATAAAATCCTTAGAAAATCCTTAGAAATTTGAATACTTTTACAAAAATATCACCAAACATTTTACATTTTGCATATTAAGGACTTGTAATATTAGCTCATGTTTCTACATTTTAATATAAATTTTCATCCTTAAAATTCTCCCTATCCCTTTTTTGTGTATATGAGTATTAGAAAATGACCACATCATAACAATATTGCACAATTCCCCTGACTTGTATAACTATTGATCACCATAGTGATCCAATTTATGGGGTATCACTCATGGCAAAAAAGAATAGAATAGGCCCAACTCCTCTCTCTTGATGTTGAACTCCATTTTAAAGCATTTATCACAATAGTACTTGTAGCTATTTAATCAAAGGAGAGATTTTTAGGTAGGGTGAGGAATAATCTCCATGTGTACATGGATCGATAATGAGCTTCACACACCAAAAAGAATGATGAGTAATGAAATTCTAAAGTGGCTCCATGTAAACACTACATATTCTAGAGAAATTTGGAAGTCTAAAGTGGCTCCATGTAAATGCTACATACTCATAAAGTGGTTCATTAACATTGTATTGTTCAATGCATATTGTTTATCCATCTAATATGCTCTTGGTAGACTTGTTTTAATTCTTAAAGGATAGTTTCATGGAAGACACACGATCTTATCTCATTGGGAGTGAGATTGACTAGATATTTTGGGAGTTATTTGAGATTTTTCCTTCTTATCGTAAGATGGGTTGATGATCAACGATTAAGGTTTCACATTAAGGTTGGAGGATTGTAGGATCCATTTCTCTACATTGTTTTCTTACCGTTGGATCCATACTATATCAATGGTGTAAATTTCATTTTGGATCATTTCAACAGTGTTCATCAATGTTCCTTCCTATTTTTTGAAATCCAATGATATGAAGACATGTGGCACATCTAAATACACCACTTCAAAGGGGAATAACATTGCAGCTATCAGAGGGGATAGAGATCAACAATGTGCATTACATTTTGATTTTGATTAGTGATCTCAAACGGTTGTCAGAGCATAATCTTGAAAGTCAATCATACAAACAAAATGTACTTAGTTGCATAACAATAAATATTGTATATGTTAAGATATATACTATCAAATGTATCAATTGAATTTATATTATATGGTTAAAGTAATAAGTTATTATCATATCCACAAAGGTTCAAATCTCATTTGTGCCATATTTTCCCCCTTTGGCATAATTTGTCTAGCAAGTTACTAGAATCATGCTCTTGCTTCAATTAATCACCATAGTAATTCAATATATATCATTCACAGAAAAAAAAAAAAATAGCATTTATCTGTAAACACAACGTACTCTATAAATTTGAAAGTTTAAAGTGGGATTGACCAGAGCTTTTGGGAGTTGTCAGAGATTTTTCCTTACTGATAGATGGGTTGATGATCTAACTAGATGGGTACATTATCTTCCTCATCACCCTCACGTCATCTCCTACCTCACCCTGCTCGTATGAGGTAATAATTTCTTTGGAAGTTTCCTTTACAACTTACAGTGTATGCGACTGACAATCACAGCACGATAAAACATCCTCCATATACCTAACTTTGAAAAGTAAAATAAGGACATCCGTCGGTCTGGATATTACTGAGTGATTTCCCCGTGGAAACAACTGCTATGCTGTGAAACTTCCACTCAATTTCTCCGAATCTATCTGTAGATTACTCCATAATTTATATAAGGAAACAAGGTATTTGCTGTGAAACTTCCACTCAACTGCTCCAAATCTATCTGTAAATTACCCCATAATTTCTCCTTGGAAACATGGTATTTGCTGTGAACTTCCCCGAATCTTTCTCCCATGTGCGACGCGGCTTTCTACTGCGNTATGGTTAAAGTAATAAGTTATTATCATATCCACAAAGGTTCAAATCTCATTTGTGCCATATTTTCCCCCTTTGGCATAATTTGTCTAGCAAGTTACTAGAATCATGCTCTTGCTTCAATTAATCACCATAGTAATTCAATATATATCATTCACAGAAAAAAAAAAAAATAGCATTTATCTGTAAACACAACGTACTCTATAAATTTGAAAGTTTAAAGTGGGATTGACCAGAGCTTTTGGGAGTTGTCAGAGATTTTTCCTTACTGATAGATGGGTTGATGATCTAACTAGATGGGTACATTATCTTCCTCATCACCCTCACGTCATCTCCTACCTCACCCTGCTCGTATGAGGTAATAATTTCTTTGGAAGTTTCCTTTACAACTTACAGTGTATGCGACTGACAATCACAGCACGATAAAACATCCTCCATATACCTAACTTTGAAAAGTAAAATAAGGACATCCGTCGGTCTGGATATTACTGAGTGATTTCCCCGTGGAAACAACTGCTATGCTGTGAAACTTCCACTCAATTTCTCCGAATCTATCTGTAGATTACTCCATAATTTATATAAGGAAACAAGGTATTTGCTGTGAAACTTCCACTCAACTGCTCCAAATCTATCTGTAAATTACCCCATAATTTCTCCTTGGAAACATGGTATTTGCTGTGAACTTCCCCGAATCTTTCTCCCATGTGCGACGCGGCTTTCTACTGCGACTCCAATCTTCGTTCAACAGAAACTGTGAGATATAAACATGTACACCTGCATCTCCAGCAGCAGCAGATTTGTGAGTGGTGAAGTAAAACTGCTTCGTTTGAATGCTTCGGATGAAGTGGAATGTCTGAGCGGTCTCTTAATTATGTCCTCCTCATCAGGTATTCTGTTCTTTTGTCCATTTTCTGCTCCTCTGCCAATTCCAAGCTCCACAACTGCAATATTCGGGAGGTTCCTCTGGTATTTTCCTCTGGTATTCAGACATGTGACCTTCTGTGTAAAACCAATATAACAAACCAGAATTTAGCAATGTAATTCAAACTATATATACGGATCAAAGTTCTCTTCACTACCTGAATTTATTGTTTCATAGTTTCAAAATGGTTGGACGTACTTCTCAAGTTCCATCCTCCCAAACACTGAATCGCTATTGCATTACTTAATTTATGTTTACTATTTCCAGAGTTTAAGATTGGCATTTGAACCAAAGTAAATTCAATCTCAGATTCTATACGTTTCGCTCCGCAGTCAAAACCCATGGACCGGGCAGTTCATAATGTTTTCTAAGATTTTAAAAAAATACTTAGTATTATGAAAAATAAATTGTAGAATGTTTTCAAATTTGTGGTGAGGAGTTTAGTAGGTATTTTTCTAATTTATAGTTGGTGTCATTTTTGTTATGGATGTTTCTAATCAGATTTCGAATGTAAATTAAGATTCATTATCAAGACTAATCATCAAATGAAAATTTATTGATGTTAATCAATTAATAATTTAGATACAATCATAATTTTATTTTGTTAAAGCTCCATTTTGGTGGAGTTTGACTACTAGTACCAAAATTGTAGAGAATTAAAATAGGAACTCCTAGTAGTGTAGGAACTCTTGGTAGTGTATAAATAATGGCATTTATACACACTACAATTTAATTGGAAAACTAGCATTTTTAGAGTTTTTTTTAAGTCTTTTTTTTTTTATTATATTTTCATCCATGTACAATATAATATATATAAAGATTTTCTCTAACTTCCAATACTTTAATTTCTAAAAGTGAGTTAGATTAAAATGGATGAAAACTATTTGTCAACTAAGAAAATCATTAGTCAAAAAACCATCTACCAAAAAAGTATTAACCAAAAATATTGACCCAAAAGTCGTCTCTATTTACAAAAATATAAAACTTATCTAACATTCTCCCACTTGTTGTTTTCTTTGTATACATGGGGGTGTTGTGCAACGAAAACATACACACAACAAGATTTAGTAGCAAGTAAATAAAACCAACAACAAGAGATCACAACGAACACATTGAAAGCAATCACACTGTGAACACAATGTTTACGTGGAAAAACCCTTTGTAGGGAAAAAACCACGAGATAATGATAATCGGTATTCTTATTATCCAAGTGAGAATTACAACAACCAAACACATGCTTACAACAAACCTCTCACTCTCTTCTCACACACTACGCTACACTACATTGCTTGCACACACCTCTACGGGTATGCTAGATATATAGGATCAGTTAGACAGTTAAACAAACTAGTTACAACTTGATCCACCAATTACACAAACTGATCACTAGTGTGCATACATGCACATTCCATTTTTAGTTGATACAGTGTGCATGCATCTGTATGGGAAATTAGTTGGCAGTTTCAACAATCTCCACCTTGACAACAATTTACCTAATATATCATGCTCGAATTAATTTATCACCTTTTTTACAATCCAAGAGAAGCCAAACACCATCGTAGCTTCTCTAACAAAACCAGTTTCATGAGCATGTTTGTAGAGTTCAATTTTGTATGGACCTTTTCCAGAGCCACTCTCCCTTTTTCAGCAACCTGTCTTACAAAATGGTGTTTAATAGAAATATGCTTCGTCTTACTATGAAAAGATGGTTTTCTATCCAAATGAATAACACTTTGATTATCGCAGAATACTTTCACCTTGTCTTGCATCCTCCCAAACTCACCCAGCAAACCTTTTAACCAATTTTCCTCCTTGCATGCATGTGTGGCAGCCATATATTCTTCCTCAATAGTGGATTAAAAAACTATGTTTCGAAGTTTTGACATCCAACTAACAGGTTCTCTTGCAAGAGTAAAGACATATCCTGAAGTGGATCTCATTTTATCCAAGTCACTTGCAAAATTTGAATCGACATAACCGCAAACTAAATCACTGGAACCATCGTAGGTGATAGAATAACTACTTGTGCCCCTAAGATACTAGAGCACCCATTTCACTATTGCCCAATGCTCTTTACCTAGATTTTCCATGTATCTACTGACAACACCAACTGCATGTGAAATATCTGGTCTAGTACTCACCATCGCATACATCAAAATTCTTGATGCATTATCATATGGTACACGATACATATAATCCCTTTCTTCGTCATTACTATGACATAAACTTAAAGAAATCTTGAAATGGGAAGCCAAAGGGATTTGTACATGTTTCACATTATTCATAGTAAATCTCATAAATTTTTTCTCCACATACTTTTGTTGTGATAACCACAACTTACCATATTTTTTGTCTCTGTGTATCTCCATGCCGAAGATTTCTTTTGTTGCTCCTAGATCCTTCATATCAAACATCCTAGCCAACTGAGCCTTTAACCAGTTGATTTAGACAATTCTTTTGCTTGCAACAAGCATATCGTCAACATATAACACCAAAATAATGAATATGCCATTTTCCAACTTTTTAAAGTAAACACAATGATCATATTCACTTCTTGTAAAATTTTGGCTCACCATGAAGGAATCAAACTTCTTGTACCATTGTTTGGGAGTCTGCCTCATGCCATACAATGAATTCTTGAGTTTGCAAACAAACCTCTTATTGTGATCCTGGTTGGGCCCTTTGTTTTTGAGAAGGAATCACATAAGTTTTGACTAAGCACGAGTTGTGCAAACTCCATCAGAGGTCGGGAGAAGGAGAAACAAAAAGCAGTTGCGGAAGCCAACGCAACGCCAGTGAAGCAACAAACGGTTGCAACAGAACAAGAAAACATGCAAATCAAAAAGGAAGACACAACCCAGCTATATATAGGACCGAACACAATTGTAAAAGGGTTCGTTGGTTCACTCATCAGTTGGTTCATTAGTTCATGAGTTGGTTGGCTGGGTTGAGTTGAGTCAGGTTGGTCAGAGTCGCCAGGTTTTGGGATTAGTTGTTGATAATTGTTGTAAGTCAAAGGAAGACAATGTTGAGTCTGTAATGAATTGGACCTATCAGTTGGAGAATTAGAGCTTTGTGGCATGAGTCTAGATCCAAGAGTCTGTACTGAGCCTTGCTATGTAATTCTAAGTCTGTAATGAGAGAAAGATCCTAAAGATAATAGGAAGCAGGACCAAATTTCAAAATATGTTGTGTCTTTATATGTTTACTTATGCATTACAATATTTACTTATAGCTTATGACTTCTATTTGATGGTTCAACATTTAAATGCTTGCTCGCAACGTCAGTAGGTTCGATTCATGCATGTATATGTTTCATATCTGTTAATGTCTTTTACGCAAGAACATGAATGAGTTATGACTGCTCAATGGATCCTCTTTAGTCTTTTCCCTACCCTTCCCTACCTATCTATCTCAACAGTGCTTCAGGTGAGACTTCTTCTCTTCAGAGGATATGAAAATGTCAACGCTCTAGACTACACGGTACCTTTTGTTGGTAACCTGAGAAGGACCCTGGTCTGATCAAATTCGCACTAACAAAATGGTTCTGTTGTCGGAACCTGCGTTAAAAGGGAACCTGTAGGGAGAATGTTGTTGCCGATCCATAGATATGGCATTGATCAATGGTGGGAAAGGTGTTGTGACTCCTTCATATGGAAAGAAGTGGAACTAAGGAGAAAATCAGTATAAAACACTCGCGAAGCAATCTTTTACTCAGAAAGATCGAGTGACCAGTATGAGATTTTTTGGGTTAAATTCCTAAAAGAATTTTTTCACTGGATAAAGAGGCTCCAAGAAGCTCCAAAGTTCCAGGGATGGGCCAAGAAGATTTGTGCATGGGATACCGAAAAGTTAGCAACACTCCAGAGGCTAGATTGCCTAGTTACATGAGTTGTGGATTTTTGGGTTAGCACCACACTAGAGGGATACATAATCAAATTTGCAGCTGAGAACCACCAGTCTTTTTCGCGGGTAGAGGAAATTTTCAAGAAAGGCACAAGGGGAAGACTGCTGAGAGAAATCCCCCTGTGGATTAAGGTTTTCTTGATTGAAGAAGGGATGTTGATTATGTCCCCGACCGAGATGGCAGCATAAACACTTGCACTTGGGGTAGGGCGAGACAAGGTGAGAATCATGGCATGAGAGAGGGGAAGGGTTCTTTGAAAAATGGGGGGGAAACAACAAGAAACAGACTCAAGAGATGAGCGAGATTTGAAGAGAGCTGCCATAGTTGAGAAGTGGTGGCATGGCAAGATCAAGAAAGCCGCAAGACAGTTTGAAAAGTTGAGGAAAGAAGGTGGATCAGGAGAAGTAGAGAAAAGACAGATGGAAGAACTGTAGAAGATGAGAAGACAAGAACGATTGGCCAGTCAAAGATTAAACGAGAGAGAAGCGGGGAGAGAAAGAAGTCCCCAGGAAGTGGGATGAGAAGGAGAAATCACAGATGTAAGGGAGGAGGAAGCCGACATGAACCTTAGAGGAGAAAGAGAATATTCAACCCCGATAATAGGAACAATCGGGAATCCGTTCGAAGAGATTGTCCCAGTGGAAGATAACGAGACCCCCCAGATCAAAGAAAACCACCCCGAAGCTAGTGGCACCAGCCCTGAATCACCCATACCCAAGTGCCTTCTATACAAACAATAAGTTTGATACTACCTTGTCGTGCTAGTTCTATTCCAATACAATTAGTTAGTCAGTAACAACTAGGAAGTGAGGGTACAGGGAGGAGATTGGAATCCCCCGGTAGATCACAAGCATGACTGTTACGGTTCACAATGATACAAGCAACAAGATCAGCAATGGCCAACCATGTGAAAGGTTCGATTGCCCGATACCCAGAATTTTGGGGTAAGGGAGATGAAGACGTTGAGCAACATTGGTTCCTCTGCGAAGCAATCTGGAGATCCAGAGGGACTCCGGATGCGAATAAGCTGGTCAAGTTCCAGACTACCTTGAGAGGTCAGGCTCTCAAGTGGTACATGAAGATCATTGAACTAGGAGTGATAGGGATGCAAGGTCAAGCCTTCACACTTGGCTAGGTACAGATGAGGTTTATAGAATAATTCAAACTAACTCAGTCAGAACAACATGCTCTATCTGAGTTGTGCGCAATCCAACAGAGGGAAGCTGAATCAGCCTGGGAGTATAACCATAAGTTTAAATATTCCATAGGGAGGTTAGCACATCCAATACATGAAGAACATCAAAGGGAGTGGTACATTCATGGGTTGTTTCCTCTGATTCGAATTCTGCTAACGTTACAACGGATAACCACATTAACAAATGCCTTCGAACAATCGATGAAGATTGAAGCCATGGCGGGATACCCCGGGAGCCTGAGAGTAACCCTACCCCCAGTAGATGTGAATCTGGCGCAACTACAAGGGAAGATATCGACACTGACAGAAAATATTCAGGAGCTAACGATACCCAGACCAGGACGACCATAGGTTTGGTGCACTGGATGTTATACGGAAGGTCATCTAGCGAACGAATTTTCAAGAATGAGGGGATTGGGACCTCCTTAGAATTTGATGGTAACTCCACCAGGACCCACGAGAGGAGTTGCGCAAGTGTTGACGAATTCATCATTCCATAACCCTACCCCATATCATGATTTCCCAGGAGGCCAAGCAACACTGACAGCGGAATATTGTGAGATCTGCTGAATCCACAGCCATGGGCCAAGACAATGCCCCATCATGCAGAAATATTCGACAGTACCAAACACAGTACATTGTGAGTTCTGCACATCTACCACGCATACTACCAATCAATGTAGAGAGTTGGACGCACTTGCAGACAGGTTAGACCGAACATCATTCAGGGTGAATGAAAACCCTCAGGGACCAGGAAGAGGTCAAGGAAGTGGAGTCAGAGGAGATTTCAGAGGAGGAAGGACTGGGGGACGAGGACCAAGAAGATGTTATAATTACAATAAGCAAGGTCACTTGGCCAGATATTGTCCTCATCCAAGGTGGCCATGGTGCTCTCATTGCAAAAACAATGGACACACAACTGAAGACTTCCCATATTTAATTGCAAAGTGGGAAAACAAAGTACGACAAAGAGGAACTAACCTTATCAGCTCAGAGATCAAGAGGATTTATAAGGGACAATTTCCCAACCTTAATATTTTCACTCGAGGAGGAGCGAAGACAGGAGATGATGTTGATACTCTACCTCAGATCCAGAAAGCAACACATAAGGGAGACAGGTATGATCCCCTAAAGAAAAAGATGTTCTTTAAATATGTTATAGAAGTATTCCAGAATATTCTTAGTCATGAAATGCAAGAGAACCCCCCCTAGTTGACTGTTTACTCTAAGATGGCACAAGTCCCTGCTTCACCCCCAACACCCAGAAACCATGTAGTCATACCAAGATAGTCTGAGAAACCCTATAACGCAGTTGAACTTTGGTTTCAATTATTCTCTGAAATTCTAGGGAATGATCAACTAACAGAAAAGTTGCGCAATGCGCTATACCTAGTCTTAGGGAATGAGGAACCCTCAGAAGCAACGATAAGCGATAATATTCCCGAGAAGAGTACTCAGAGAGTGCAACAAATTAAAGTGTGAATCGAAAAAGAATTTCAACTGGTAGCCCAGTTAGATGACTTCAAAATTAAGGACGTCATGTTGGACCTAGGGTCAGATGTGAACATTCTGCCTAAGAAGACTTGGGAAGCCTTAGGAAAACCGAGAATGACATATTCCACAATTCAGTTAAGAATGGAAAACCAATACTATATATTTCCCATAGGAAGGCTGGAGAACGTGGAAATCGATGTAGAAGGAGTAAAAAAAGTAGCTGACTTTGAAGTCTATGAGATCATGGGAGACAAAGACCCCTACCCTACACTACTTGGCATCGATTGGTGCTATGACAATTATCCAGTAATCAACTTAAAGAAAGACACCATGAATTTTGAAGCTGAGGGAATCAAGGTAGTTCAACCCTTGGATCCATATGTAGGACCCAGGTACACAGAACCAACAAAAAATAATATGGAGGGAGAATACCTAGACCAGTTGTACACTGTAACAGTGGGGACAAGAAACGAATATATAAAACCTATTGTTGATGGATTAGTAAGATGGAGAAGTATACAGTCAACAGATGAAGATTCAAAACTGGATTTTGATAGTTGGAAACAAGGCTCGGATGAAATATTCTCAAGAATATGCGCAACTGTTAGAATGACCAGATGGGTTGGGACCGAAGTTAGAGAACACCCAGTTTACGATGGTACCTCAGATCTAGAAATTTTTTTGCAGAATATGGAAGAGAATGTGAGAGAAGATCAAAGAATCTCGGTATTAGATGTAGCCTTTCATAACACCCTCGCCATATGGTGGTCCACTCATAAATTTGTACTCAGAACTTGGGATGAGGTGAAGCAAGCTATCAAGTACAGGTTCTGGAATAAAGAGCAACTGGAATCATAGATGTATATGGATCTCCAAGTTGCGCAACCATTTAGTGGAGAATCAGATCCTCGAATACACATTGAACAGTGTGCGACATAGTGGCAAGCTGCGGAGATACCCTCTCTCTTTTGGGTTCAGGTATTTCCCCACTCTCTAGGCCCAATCCTGAAATATTGGTTCATACATGAAGAAACCAGAAGACAGACCAATGATTGGCAGACACTGGAAGCTCAATTTTGCAAGGAATTCTCATTCACAAGTAAGTACCATGAGCTTGTGCTAGCCCTGCAAAAGATTAAAGAACTTATTTTTACAACCAATAGTAATAAGAGATCAAACCTTGTAGTGTGTCCCAAGCATACCCAAGAACTTCAGAATAAAATCCACTTACCCTCGACTAAGAAGCCTATAGAATGCTATCAGATTAGCAAATATTTAGAAAGCCTAGATGAATTAGAAGAACTAAGAAACCTATCCATCAAAGAGACAGAGGGGAGCAGAGAAATCCAAAACATCATAACTAGCCAGACCGATAGTTCCTACAATCACCCATTAAAATTGCGTAGACTCAACATAGGGACTATAGAGCAACCCAAGATAGCTATGGTGGGAGATTACTGGGATGAACAAACCAGTTAGGAAACATAGAGTTTACTGAGGGAATATGAGGATTTGTTCCCAAAGACTTTTTCAGAATCAAAGGGAATTAAACGAGTCATGGGAGAAATGAAGATTGAGTTAAAACTAGGATGCAAGACTGTCAGACATAGACCATACCATATTAACCTAAGAGTAAAAGAGAAAGTTAAGAAGGATATTGATAAGATGTTAGAAGTATGTCTCATTTTTTCGGTAGAAGAAGCAGAGTGGGTCATCTCGATAATCATTCAAAGAAATAAAGACATTGAGGATATTAGAGTCTGTATGGACTACAAAATCCTCAAATCTTCCTGTGTGCACGACCCTTTCCCAACACCCTTTACCGATGAGGTGCTAGAATAGGGTGTGGGGAAGGAAGCATACTCATTCATAGATGGATTTCCAGGATACCATCAAGTCAATATTGTTGAAGAAGACAAAAGAAAGACCACTTTCATTACAAAATGGGGAACTTTTGCATACAACGTAATGCCATTTGGTTTAAAGAACATCCCTGCAAGTTTCTCTAGGATTGTGATAACAGCCTTTAGAGAATTCATTCACAAATTTATACAAGTCTATATGGATGATTGGACAATATATAGCCTGCTTAAGGAACATGTAGCACTACTAAGGCTAATGTTTGACAGATGCAGAGAATTGCAAATCTCATTAAATCTCAGAAAGTGTATCTTATGTGTGCCACATGGAAATCTGTTGGGCCACATAGTCTGCCGAGAAGGAGTATTGGTAGACCCAACCAAAGTTGCGGTCATTGTATATATGACACCACCTACGAGTGCTAAACAATTGCGCTCCAAACTAGGACACATAGGTTACTACCGCAGGTTCATTCGAAGATATGCCAACATTACTACACCTCTGGAAAACCTCTTGAAAAAAGCTAAAATGTTCCAATGGACTCCCGAATGCGATAACGCATTTGAGACACGTAAGGAGAAAATCATTACAACACCGATTCTGATATTCCCAAACTGGGAAAAGGAATTTCACGTCCATGTAGATGCTTCCAGAATTGCCTTAGGAGCTATCTTAACGCAACCTGGAGATGGAGCTATGGATCATCCTATCTATTTTGCGAGTCGAAAGCTGTCGCAAGAAGAACGCAACTACACAACGACAGAAAGGGAAGGCTTAGCAATGATTTATTCTTTACAAAAATTTAGACATTATCTATTAGGGTCTCACTTCAAATTCTTTACTGATCATTCCACACTGAAATACCGAGTTAACAAACCTGTGTTGGAAGGGAGAATTTGTAGATGGGTGTTGTTATTTCAGGAATTTTCCTTTGAAGTCATCATCAAGCCGGGACGATGCAACATCGGACCTGACCATCTATCCAGGCTAGATTCAAGAGAAAGTGGCGGAGAAGTGGATGACCAACTACCAGATGCAGACTTGTTCAGGATTGAGGCCATACTAGAATATCTGGAGGAGATAACAATATTTCTCAGTACAGGGGCCTATCCTTAAACATATTCTGCAACCCAGAAATGCCATATGGTCGTTAGAGCAGCAAAATACTAGTTGATCACCGAACAATTGTATAAAATAGGACTAGACAACATCCTCAGACGATGCGTCCTGCATCATGAAAGGCAGGATATACTCTGGGAATGCCATAGTGGAATCGCAGGAGGCCACATAGGAGGAAAGGCCACGACATAGAAATTTCTACAGGTAGGACTTGGGTGGACTACACTATTCAAGGATGCAAAAGTATACGCTAGATCGTGTGATGTTTTTCAACGGGTGGGAAAGCCATCCCGCCGAGATGAACTACCACTACAACCAGTTAGAGCTCTACAAGCATTTGAGAAATGGGTAGTTGACTTCATTGGACCAATCAATCCCACAACCAAACATTCAAAGGCCAGGTACATCATTACCGCGACTGACTACCTTACCTGTTGGGAAGAAGTAGGAGCAGTACAGGACTGTTAGACAGACACTGCTTCCAGGTTCATTTTCGAGAATATCATTACCCGGTTTGGATGTCCCAAGAGCCTAACCAACGATCAGGGAGATCATTTCATTAGCAACACTATAGCAACACTTACAACAGAATTTATGATCCAGCATCACAAGATCAGTCCATACCACCCACAGGCCAACATAACAGTTGAAGCCTTCAACAGAATCATGGAAACGGGACTAACAAAGGTATGTTGTGCAAACCGGGAGGACTAGGATGATAGAGTTCCAGCTGTACTATGGGCCTACAGGACAACCACAAAGAAACCCCATAGATACACACCATTCCAGTTAGTCTATTTGAGAGAGGCAGTGGTGCCTACAGAGTTCATCACTCCAAGACTGTACATTGCACAAGTCACATATATGACAGAAGATGAATCAGTGGCGCAGAGACTTGCGGAGCTACAAGAACTCGAGGAAACCAGATTTCTAGCAGACTTCCATCAGTCAGTTGAAAAAGAAAGACAAAAATCTTGGCATGACTGACACATTAAGACCAAGGTATTCATACAAGGGGACAAGGTGTTACTCTAGGACAGTCGATACCAGAAGCATCCTGGCAGGCTGCGTAAGCACTGGTTGGGACCCTTCATAGTTGCGGAGTTCTGACCCTTAAGAGCAGTCAGAATCATGCAACTAGATGGTGTGATACAACTGAGATGGGTGAATGGTGCTCACCTAAAGCCCTACCTGTCTCAAAACTGAGAAAGAAGGACAATCACTCCCATTTGAAGGGGCTTGTACAATAGATAGATTTGAGTTTTGTTTTCTTTCTGAAATTTTGTAAATTTAGTTAATAAAGTCCATATGTGTAGTATTGCACCATAACACATAGTTCATTTGTTTTGTCTAAGTGTTGGTTGATACAGAACTGACGAATCAGTAGTACAGGACCTGAACCATAAGATATTCCATTCATGACAATCATTAAAGATGACAGGGACAACCTTTGTGGTCGGAGGGGCCATGAATCCAAATCCAATCTGAGTTATAGGCCACGCAAACCCAGTCTAGTCACAACCTTTATTGTCATTTTGGTACCCCGTATGATTCCCGTTAAGCCATAAATCCACATTATGCCAAGATTCCATCGAAGTTCGCACCGGGACACCCACCCTTCAAACATAAAGGTCTCAAATCGGCAACGTCCCTATTCCACTCAAATAAGTAAATACCAAGATCGCCAATAGGATTTACCTTGATTAAACCGTCTCATTGGACAACTCACATTCGATTGCGTCCACACAGTGATGATGAGTAGCAGTTACTGCTAAAAACTTACCCGTTAAGCCAAGTATAAGGCTCTCAGAACTTGGATGAGAATGTACTATTTCTAAAAAGAGCATAGCCATTTCTGAACTCAGCAGTGCAAACCAGGTGGGACCATTCAAAAAGCTGCAGACATAACCCTAGTTATTACCTGCCACAAAAGGGTGAATGCCGAGAGCCACAACAAGTAGAAGCACCATGACTAAAGAAGAAGTACCATATGAGCCCTACAACCCCCAGGTCGATATCATGGGTGATCTCAAAGGGAAGATAGAGAACATAAAGCTCCTTGACCTTGACCTCACGGATTCAACATTTTTCCCACAGATGCACACATACGTCTTTTGGGATATAGTTCTGTATGGAATCGAAGGAATGCAAGTTGTACCAAAAGAAGAGTTCATCAACTCATTTAACTTGACCATCATGAACCTGAGAGACTTACCAGTCTTTGGTACCACAGGTGAGATTGCGCGCTACACGAAATTTCTAATAAGCAGGGTGCATGACATAAGTCTATGGTTGAATAAGCGGTATCCAATCCATTTTGAAGACATACAACAACTTACTGGACTATCCACCCAAGGAGAGGATGTGTCGAAGGGATTCCAGGGTCCCGGTAAGCATAGGAAAAAGAAAGGCGAGCTTAGCCTATACAAGAAATTTAACACAAAGAGAGGAGGATGCACAACAGTAATTGAACCAATACTACTCGAGACAGTTCGGACTGGATGGTACATCATAGACATCAAGGTTATGAGGTCTTACTATAAGGGATATTTCACTCTATATGCGTTATCAGTCGTTGAATTTTGTGCAAATGGAGCAGTGTTCAACTGGTGTAGTTTCATGTTGGAGGAACTACTAGTAGCTTGCGAGGAAGTGCAGGAGAAGGGAGGAACCTTCACCTATGGATACCTACTTATGGAATTTTCAATGTTCAATTGAACGCCACCTATGGGCAAACAACCGACAATACCAGATAAGGGGTGCATGGTGAAGATGTTCGAGCCATGGAAGTCCAAACAAGATTCAGATAATACAACACTCAACAATGCAGCATTTTCCAAATGGTATAATGGTATCATAGACACAACACAAAGGTTGCGCATCCTGCAGGAGATCCTCAACTGTAACACGAGGAATATCGCCTTCAGCATGAACCGACACAACACATTCGTTTGGCCGAGACATGTCAGCAAGGAAAATTTACACACAAGGATGCTACCGTTCTATTTAGATGAGGAAGCCTTCGATAAGGAAATCATGTCATGGCCAGGAGTCAGACGTGGCCCACATAAATCAAGAATGTATTACATTTTTCCTGTGGAGCTGCTGAGGAAAAAAGACAATGAACCAGGAGAAGGACCGACTTCAGGCCCGAGCAGAAGAAGCCAAATGCTATGGTACAAACAGACTCCGAGGAGGAAGAAGAGATACAACAGTTAGAGTGGAGAAAATGATCGGCCTGTCGACAACTACCAGACAATGACGCACTATCAGGTGCGCAGGTTAACCAGATCTTGGGCATTGTGCTCGGTATCAAGCCATTGGTGAAGCGACCCAGAACTGGGGTCTCACCAAACAAACCCATGAACCCACAACCCCTTACATCTATCACTTCCCACACCCGTGCCATGACCAAAGCCACCACTATCATTGATGTTCAGGATGACCCGAAGCCTGAAACATTTCCGTCCACAATCGTCATTGAAAAACCCCCACCACTCCAATTACCAGACCTCATCATTTCCATTCCACATCAGACAATAACCTCAGAGCCGATGTAACTTGATCAACCAGAGATAGTGGAACAACGACTCCCAAAAATAACCAGAGAATTACCCAAACCAAGATCAAAAGTTTATGGTCTCGACTCCAAAGCCTTAGAGCTGAGCACAATGCTAGATGTTCTAAATCAGACACCCAGGAACAACAACCTGAGTGTTCATCACAAGAAGAAGATGCCTGAGCTAGAGAGGAGTTGGAACCCGACAACAACCATCAAATCACCTCACCAGCCAAGGGTGAGGGTGCCCAAGAAATCATGACACATCAAGCAGAAGCACCGGAAGAGCCGAAGATACCATATGTGCACAACAAACTAGAATCGACAACGGAGCAGGATACGACATCCATGCACGCACAAATAGAGCAGGTTCTCCAGAACCCTCAACAATGTGCAGAATTGATGCAACTCTGCATAGCCAGAATAGAGGTTTTGAGTCTTTTTCCAGCAGATCTAAGGTTGAGAATCACACCAGCACCACCAATGGAGGAAGAGGTAAAAACTCACTCATACCATTCAACGGCCAGTGGACTCCCACTACAGACACGAGAACCCACCGAAGCAACTCCTTCATCTACTGACCTGGTACAGTGGCCAGTGCCACAATTATTTGGACTAATCAGGGCATCCACGGACCAGTTGGAGGAAAGGCTCCAGGAGGCCAAGAGATCCGCCGAGATTGAAAGGAAGGAACAATTCGTTGCACAAACATGCAGAATGCAGGAAGCACATGACAAACTCCAATTCCAACACAAATTGGAAAAAGTGTAGGAAAAACTTGTTGAGGCATGGATGGAGATTCGGAAGGTTGTGCCTGAACTACCCGAGGCCAATGACATAGGCGAGCCAGAGAAATAGATCGAGTTGTTACAGGAAGCATGGATGCAACTGGATAATCACACTGACTAGATGGAAGTGAAGCTACAACAGGTCCAGCAGGAAGCAGAACAACAGCCTAAGCAGCTACAAGAACAAATGAAGAAGATCGTATTGCAAGGTAGCAATGCCCGAGCAACACTGCACAAGCACATAGCGGATTGCACCAAAATATTCAAGGAAGTTAGCGACTTTATGGGCATCATTTCTTGACGGAATCAAGTCCTAGAGGAGGTGCACACAAAGATCTAGGTGTTGAACAAAGAAGTTGTAGTCACAATGGACCCCATGGAGCAACAACAGAAGTTCGACCAAATTTAGTAGGCCAACAACAAACTAAATACACTCTATGAGGAAGAGTTCGTAGCCAATAAAGAGTTGCACGATTTTTGACCGGTAATTCATACGACCTATATTTAAATGCATTAGGTTGATGCAACAACAGACTCCGAGTGGAACTCGTTGGTGGCAACCAAGCCAAAAGAGTACAGTAAAGAGACGACCCAACAGTTCCTTGCAGAAGCATCACTCCTTGCCCGGAAATGGCAGGACAAAGTTGAAAGCTTTCAAGGATTAAAGTACAGATCATTATTGTTGGTGCCAGAATTGGTCCCTTCATTTGAGGAGGTAAAGGAAGAAAGAGCACAAACAAAAGAGCCCAAAGAAGAAGAAAAGACGGACAAGGGAAAACAACAGATGCTCCTGGAGGATGTGAAAGAACCAAGAGCTTGACTCGAGGATGAGTCAAGGATTGTAGTCAGAGCCTATTGGGCCCTTCATTTTTTAGAAGGAATCGCGCAAGTTTTGACTAAGAACGAGTTGCGCAAACTCCATCATAGGATGGGAGAAAGAGCAACAAAAAGCAGTTGCGGAAGCCAGCGCAACGCCAGCGAAGAAAAAAACGGTTGCAACAGAAAAAGAAAGCATGCAAATCAAAAAAGAAGACACAACCCATCTATATATAGGACAGAACACAATTGTAAAAGGGTTCGTCGATTCGCTCATCAGTTAGTTCATTAGTTCATGAGTTGGTTGGCTGGGTTGAGTCGATTTAGGTTGGTCAGAGTCACCAGGTTTTGGGATTAGTTGTTGATAATTGTTGTAAGTCGAAGAAAGACAATATTGAGTCTGTAATGAATTGGACCTATCAGTTGGATAATTAGATCTCTGTGGCATGAGTCTAGAGCCAAGAGTCTATACTGAGCCTTGCTATGTAATTCTGAGTCTATAATGAGAGAAAGATCCTAAAGATAATAGGAAGCAGGACCAAATTTCAAAATATGTTGCGTCTTTGTATGTTTACTTATGAATTACAATATTTCCTTATAGCTTATGATTTCTATTTGATGGTTCAACGTTTAAATGCTTGCTCGCAACGTCAGTAGGTTCGATTCGTGCATTTATATGTTTTAGATCTGTTAATGTCTTTTGCACAAGAAAAGGAATGAGTTCTGATTTCTCTATGGATCCTCTTTAGTATTTTCCCTACCCTTCCCTATCTATCTGTCTCATCAGCGCTTTGGGTGAGACTTCTTCTCTTCTGAGGAGATTAAAATTCTAGCACTCTAGACTACACGGTACCTTT
>SNQJ01S0171972.1:20484-35659 GCA_010110895.2 Picea sitchensis
TGTAGGGTTTTGAGTGAATCGCCATAACATTCAAATCTTGTTTTTATGAATATTTTTGTTGTTCCAAAGTATTCTTCTGCTTCACAGTGCTCCCTGGTATGTCTATCTTCCAAATCTGTATCGTGTAAATTTTGGCAAAATAATGAAAATATTGAATACCTTCTTAATATTAAAAAAACTTTATAAAAATGGTTTAGAGTGAATCACCATACCCTTCAAATTTTCATATTCTAAATAATATTGAGGTTCCAAAGTATTTTTCTCCTCCAGAATGTTCCTCTGTATGTCTCTCTTGTAATTCTCTCCCCTGCAAAATTTTACAAAATAATGAAATAGTGAATATATTTTTAGTATTTAAATGACTTTAAGAAATTTGATTCCTGCTCTTTTTTTAATTGTTTAAAAAAATCGAGTTTTTTTTTTAACATTTTCGACACGATGGTGCTTTTATGTAAGACACATCGGTGTCTCCATATTACATTATGCACCAGTGCATCCATATTATTTGATGCACCAACGACATATAATTGTTTTTTATTAACAAAAATCTTGAAACATTGTGTGGTTGATTTTTCAACGCACCGGTGCTTATTGTTAATATGTGCACCCATGTGTTTGTAGTTTATAAGCACACCGTGATGCTTTTAAATTTATTTGAACTTTTATTTGCATATAAATAGTATATTCATCTCAAATTATCTTTTAGGATGAATTCACATGACCTGCAATACTTCAATATACATTTTATGTTTTATGTTTTATGTCGCCTTATTCTTAAAAAATGGTTTCAAAACTATATTCAAACTTAGATTGTGGTATGGTCCTCGAAATTTATTTTAGATATGTACAAGAAAATTTATTTTTAATTTTGTTGAAATGAAGGGAGAAAACCTTATTATATGATCAAATGTCCAATTCTTCAAATTCCATCTCATTCCATATTGTTCAAAGTCCATTGCGGAATTCTCCCTTTCCATCTCTAGTAAGTTTAAATTATTTTATTTCTATTTCAATTATCTCATTGAATTTTTTTTTATCCTTGTCAATCTGAATAAAAATGTATCCAAATTTGCAGGATCCCAATTTAGAATCGAGTTCAGATGCAGAAAATATTACAGTACCGGTTCAAAAATGTTGGAAGGTCTTATCAGGAGAAACATATCGTAAGAAATTGGTAGATGAAAATGGACAACCACTTTACCCTGCCAATTGTGACATTCCATCTTATAGTCGTAGTCCTTGGTCGACGATGGTAGTAATTGTTTGGTATAATGTAATTTGAACAAAAAATCATTGCATTGTGTTTATTAATATCATCGATGTACTAATGTTCAACATTTTTGAATTAGGATTCTTCTGATGATGAGCGACCTACCTACCATATTCCGTTTCACCCCACAACAATGTAAACCCAAGAGAAGGCTACAATGAGAGCACAACTCAGAGAGGAAGCATACCAAGAATGGTTGAATCAACCACCTATTCAATTGTCACTGCGTCCAGATTCACCAATTAGGAATAACTACAACAATAGTACGTCTTCAAAAGTTGGCAATGTAGACAATCAAAAGAGGTTGGTATGAATGATTACTTAGAGGATACGAATTCCATGGAGACAATTTTGTTAGACGCATTCTAGAGTGATGATCTAGGGGATGATTCTCATATCAATGATACCATTTTCAAAAGCCTAAAATCTGCTTCCACCACCCCCTCTCTTTGGACCTAGTGCCTAGTCAAAGTCTACCCATCTTGGGACAACAATGTTAATGTACAACATGAAAGCAAAGTTTGGCATGTCAAACACATGTTTCTCGACAAAATTGAAGTAATTGACCAACAAGTACCTTAATTTAGAGAAAACATTCCACACAATCAACATTAGAAATGGTTTTTTTTATAAATGTTAAATGACCTTGTACATTTCTATTTCCCACTAACTACAGGATATTCAAATATAAGGTTCTTCCTAGTGATAATGTTTTTCCCAGTAGCTGCAAAGAGACAAAGCAATTGTTGAAAATGTTGTGTGTTGAGTATACATCATATCATGGATGTCTAAATGATTGTATTCTATATAGAGGAGAATATGCAAACAGAGAGATATGTTTGAAATGTGGGAATGATAGGTACCATAAATAAAATAAAAATGGTAAATCACATGGTACTCCTCATAATATATTGAGGCACATGCCTATAATCCCAAGGATTCAAAGGCTCTTTCATTACAAAGAATTAGCTATGTTGCAAGGATGGCATGCCTTGCACATAAGTGAGTCGGGAGTTATGCAAATCCCAACAGATTCAATAACCATGAAGCATATAGAGAATACATGGCCATAAAAATTCAAGGATGACGTATGAAGTCTACGACTCAGTAAATCAATGGATGGCGTGAATCTGTATTCCCTCCAAAACACCAACTATTTTGTTTGGCCTATCATACTGATCAATAACAATATTCCCCCATGGTTGTTCATGAAGAATGAACATCTTATGTTGGATCTTATAGTCACTGGTAGAAGACAAGTGAAGAATATGGATGTCTACCTACAACCATTGGTACATGAATTTAAGGAATTATGGGAAGAGATACATGTATACGATTTATCAAGACCCATCGCAACAAAGAGGAGTTTTACATTGTATGGCATATGTTCTTACACCACACATGACTATCCAGGCCTAGGAGTTTGTTATGGTAATTAACATGTTTATTGATTTGTTTATATACGCAACAATATTTATTTGCATATTTTATTTGTTTTGATTGACATTCTATTCTGAAATGCTAACGTGTTATGTATACAATAATTTTGTATGTTTTGTAACTAAAGGCTATCATGGATGTAAATGTTGTGGACCTTATCTGAAGGCTAGGTGGTCCAACCACCTACAAAAGCTAGTGTACGACTACTCAAGGGTATTCCTCCCAGAAGAACACCCTTATAGAAGAGAAGCATTTTCTTTCAATAGTAAACCAAAGAGAACCCAAAGGCCTGCAATAATGACACCAACAGAATGGATTAGATAATATGAGAGAGACAAGGAGAAGGAGATTACAAAAATGCTTGATTCAAAGGGGGAGCCTATGTTTGATGATCCATAATTCTTCGACACCTATCTTGAGAAATTACCCATTGGGATGAAAAAGAAATCTATCTTTTATGAGCTCCTCTATTGGGAGGATCTTAAGATTTCCCACTTACTAGATCCAATGCATATATTTAAAAATGTTTCATCTTATTTATGGAGGAACATATCATTGAAATAATGTGACACGTTGGGTGTGAGGAGAGATCTTATTTATTCAAAAACTAAAAAGAAACATTGGCCAAGATAAGAAAGTAGAGGAGAGGCTGGTCCCTCTTGGTCTTTCAAAGAAGGTGATGTCCCATGGATTTTGAAGAAAGAAGATCTTTCTTTGGAAAAGGAAGTTATATTGGGTGTGAAGGTGCCTTCTTTATATGGGTATTCCCTACGACGTTGCTTCACTGTGCGTCAAGACCATTTTTGGGGGTTAAAATCACATGACCATTTGAACCTTCTAAAGGTATGACGTATGTCAAAAATATGATTTTATTATTTGTAATTTTTATTTTTATGCCATGGGATAAAACAATTTTTTTTTATGTGTTTACCTTGTAGTGTCATTATCCTTTGCTCGTGGGTGGGTGTGTGAACCATGACTTCCCCCATGACTTAAGGTGTGCCATATGTAAATTATTTTCATTTGTACATTGGATCACATGAAAGGAGATTCATATGGCTAGCATTCCACGGTGGCATCAAGAGATAGTTGAGATTGTTTGTATGTTTGAGAAGGAACTACCACTGAGTTTCATGGACTTACAAGTTCATCTTCTAATTCACCTAGTAGATGAGGTTGAATTATTCGAGGTGGTCTCCCGTCGTTGGATGTTTTTCTAGAGAGGTACATGAAGAAATTGAAAGGATTTGTTCATCAAAGGGGAAAACCCTATGGGTATATGGAAGAGGGGTAAATATCATATGAGTCTTTCTATTATGCCAGTGAGTACATGAACATATAAATTAATTAAGTACATCATCATGATCAACAGGAAAACTGCACATCTAATGAACAATGTTATAACATACACATCTATCAAGCACATTTAACATCCAAATCTAACATGAACTAACAATAGACACATCAACATCAACATATAAATTAAGTACATCATCAACATGATCAATAGAAAAAAAAAAACTGTAATATACCATATATAAAAAGTATGCAGAACAGAAATAAAATGCTAGAAATGATAGAATAACAACAATATAACTAGAATAATCACCACAATAGCACTGAAATGATATAAGAATAATAGCAGAAATAACACTTTGATTCAGAAAGCAATGTTCACGGACCTCTTTGAGAGGGCAACCTCCAGTTGAGCAGAGCTCTATTACAATAATATCCAAGCTAGGGTTCTCATACCCTTGACTCCTATTTATACTAAATATGTCTATCAAAAGAAGCATCTAGAGGAACATCCTTCTAGAAGTGGAAGCTTCTATTAGGTCTTCTTACATCCAACTTATTCTATTTTATTGAAAGGCCTTATTAATATTGACCTTTATTACATCCAAATATATTGTTCTACCTATGTGTGGGTTAGGACCCTAACATGTATGCCCCCTTAAAAACAACCTTGTCCTCAAGGCTTGAGATGTGGAAATTGTTGCAGAATGGTAGCTAGTTCCCAAGTGGCATCTACTGGAGTTATATCTTTCCACAGGACTAGCACTTCCTTGATGGTTATCTGATATAGACGACGCTCACGCTAGTCCAAAACTGCTTGTGGATGTAGCCAAATGGATCCTTCTTTAGCTAACCCTGGAAGGTTGGTTTGAATTTGGCACTTAGCTCCAATCACCTTCTTTAAGCATGAAACATGAAAAACATGATGTAGCTTCGAATGACTGGGAAAAGCTAATTGATAGGCTACTTGTCCCACATGCTTGATAACAGTATAGGGACCATAAAATTTGGGCACTAGCTTTTGACAATGCTCGTCCTTGAGGGAATTTTTCATGTAAGGTTGCAGTTGAAGAAACACCTGATCCCCTTCTACAAATTGACATTTAGAGCGAACTTGATCTGCTTTTTTCTTCATGCGATTCTATTCCATGACCAATTTCTCTTTGAGGGTGCAGAGAATAGCCTCTCGACTGTAATTTTTTGGTCAACTGCCTGGACCTTCGAGGCACCCGGTAAGTATGAGAGAACTGAGGGTGGCTTCTCTCCATATACCGCTTCAAAAGGAGTCATGTGTGTAGCTATGTGGTATGAAGTGTTGTACCACCATTCAGCTAGGGGTAACCATTGAGCCCACTGATTTTTCTTTTCCGAAGAAAAACACCTCAAATATGTTTCCAAACACTTGTTGACAACTTCCGTTTTCCCATCAATCTGGGGATGATAAGTTGTGCTGAGATGCAATTGGGTACCTTGTATCTTGAACAGTTCTTGCCAAAAATTGCTTGCGAAAGTTGGGTCGCGATCAGAAACAATAGAGTGTGGCATGCCATGAATCTTGAAGACCTGATCCATGAAAAATTGAGCCACCGTGGATGTTGTAAAAGGGTGTTGAAGAGCACATAAATGAGCATACTTGGAAAGGAGATCCACCACCACCATGATGACTGATTTATTTCCCAATTTGGGTAAGATGGTAATAAAATCCATAGAAATATCCTTCCAAATAGCAGGTTGAATCAGAAGCGGTTGTAGTGTGCCCAGAGATTTGACTGTTTCACCCTTGTTGCATTGACACACATCACATTCAGCGACAAAATTACAAATGTCTTGTTTCATACCATCCAAGAGAAAAGAACATTTGACCTTGTCATAGGTTTTGGTGAACCCAGAGTGCCCCACTGTGGGTGTAGCATGAATCTCAGAAAGTACCGTGGATTTAAGATTTGATTGTTTACTTAAATACAAATGGCCTTTGTATTGAAGCTCATCATGGAGCCAAGAATACCCTAGGGAAGCTAGAGCATTGGACTGCAATTGTTGGATCAGATGCAAACTTTTGGGATCATGTAGCCATTCCTGACGAATGGCTTGGAGCTAATCTGGTACAATTAAGGAAAGAGAAAAAAGGGATCCTTCATCTTCATATTTTCGAGAAATTGCATCCGCAACCACATTGTCTTTGTCTTTCTTGTAAATGATCTCATAATCATATCCAAAGAGCTTAGTGACCCATTTTTTTTTCTCCGGGGAGGAAATGTGTTGTTCCATAAAATACTTGAGGCTTTGATGGTCTATATTAATTTGGAAATGTTGCCCCAATAGATAAGGGTGCCACATATCAACGACATGCAAAATAGCCAACATTTCCTTGTCATAGATTGATTTTCCCAGATTTCTTTTAGATAGTTTCTTGTTGGTAAAGGCCAAAGGTCGACCCTCTTGCATAAGGACATCACCAATTCCTTTCCTTAATGTATCACATTCCAACACAAAGGTCTTTTTGAAATCAGGAAGGGCCAGGATTGGAGTGGTGCACATGCCCATCTTCAAGGTTTGAAAATCTTGAGCAGTGGCTGGAGTCCAAGTGAAAGAGTTATTTTTTAGGAGAGCAGTGAGAGGTATTGCAATCTTTCCATAATTCTTAAAAAACTTGCGATAATATCCTGTTAAGCCTAGAAATCCACGTAATCGTTTGAGGGTCTTTAGGTGAGGCCAGTATTGTATAGCTTCAATCTTTTTAGGATCCACCCTGATGCCATCCTTTCCAACCATATGACCCAAGTATTCTACTTATGAGGCGCCAAAAGCACATTTAGACTATTTCAGAAAAAGTTGGTGCTAAGATAGTAGATGGAGAACTCGATCCACATGAGCCAGATGGTCTTTCCAGGTTTTGCTATAGATGGGGATATCATCAAAGAAAACTAATACAAAATGACGGAGAAAAGGATGGAAGACATGATTCATGAGGCTTTGGAAGGTGGAGGGGGCATTACACTAGCCAAAGGGCATGACCAAAAACTCATAGTGGCCCTTATGAGTTCTAAAGGAAATCTTGGGAATGTCTGCCTCTTTCATATGTATTTGGTGGTAGCCCGAATGAAGATCAAGTTTAGTAAAGAATTGGGTGCCACTCAACTCATCCAGAAGGTCATCAATGACAGGAATGGGAAATTTGTCCTTAATGGTAAGTTTGTTGAGGGCATGGAAGTCAGGACACATTCACCAAGCACCTTCTTTTTTCAGGACCATGACCACAGGAGAAGAGTAGGGGCTTGTACTAGGATGGATAACGCCTGCATTAAGGAGTTCCTGGACCATTTTCTCAATTTCATTTTTTTGGGAAAAGGGGTGACGATACAGACGGATATTAGGAGGAAGGCTTCTGGGTACAAGGGGAATGGAATGATCATGAATGCCATGGGAAGGAGGGAGTCCTTGGGGAGTGGAAAAGACCCCTTGATGTTTAGAAAGGATGACTTGGAGGTCTTGCATAACCGAGGGTGCCTATGTTGTTTGTATGGCATGGAGTTGGGCAATAACACCATAATGACCTTTTTTGAGCATCTTTTCCATGCGATGGGAACTAATGATATTAGGTGAATCGACGATGATGCCTTGGAATTTATATTGGTGACCCTCCTGGTCAAATTGCATGGTTAATTCCTTAAAATCCATGAGAATGGGACCCAAAGTTCTTAGCCAGTCTACACCCAACACAATGTCACAACTGCCCATGTCGATAGAAAACATATGAGATTTCAAGTGGTAGTCACCAATTTGGAGATGCACATTTTCACAACGCCCTCCACATTTCATGGAACCACCATTGGCAATCATGATTTGGAAATTATTGACGGCATGGATGTAGCAATGAGTTTCTTAAGTAATGCAGCGATGAATAAAATTATGGGTGCTTCCACTATCAACCAGAATGATGACCTTCTGATGCTTGATGTAACTGATTAGCTTGAAGGTTTGGGGAGTGGAGAAGCCAGTGAGAGTATTGAGGGAAATGACCAGTTCTACTTCGGGAGGGTTTGAGGGAGGGGTTATGTCAGTGGTTTCATTTGACTCAGACATAAGGGGAGTTTCAACATCCTCTTATGAAATATCCTCGGAGATGGCCATAAAAAGTTTTTGTTCTTTACACTTGTGGCTCAGGAAATATTTTTCATCACAATTATAACAAAGGCCTTTGAGTTGGCGTTCAACCATTTCATCCCTGGTCAATTTTTAGATCTTGAGTGGAGTAGAGGGAGTAGTGGTATTTACTAGTTTAGGGCGAGGGATAAAAGAGGGTTTTCGATTTTGAGAAGATACAAATTGTTGTTCTTCTTTAGATTTTTTAGTAGCCTCCACCCAACTTTGAGGCCGAGCCATGAGGACATGGGCCCTAATCTCATCCTTGAGGCCAATGATAAAACACTCTCGGAAAAAGGCATCATACATGCCCTCTGTCCGAAAATCCAGGCGCTCAAAGGAAACTATGAAGTCTTCCATTGTTCCTGATTGTTTCAACTTTGTCAAACGGATCAAATGTTTGGTTTCAGTGTCAAAGCGTTCATAAAGCTCTTCCACAAAGTGTATCCAAGAAATATACCCTTGACAATAAGTTTTTCTCCATTGCCACCATTGCCAACGTTCTTGATCTAGATGGATAACACCATACTGGAGTTTGGCCAAGTCATCTGTAATGTTGTATAAAGAAAATTAATGTTCCATTTGGGTTACCCAGCCAGTGGGGTCCGAGCCATCAAATTTGGTCACATCCACCCATGGAATGTGGAGGTCACGTTGAAAGTGATGGTGCTGAAAGTTATGGGAATGAGAGGAATTTTCACCTTCAGTCTTTGGGGGTGAGTCAGAGGAAGGGTTATTTGTAGGGATATGGAGTTTGGTGCAGAGTGACGAAAAGACAGATTCAAGCTAGGTGGTCAGTTCTTGTTTGATTTCATCCATTGAGGACTACATGGTTGTATTTATGGTGACAACATTGGCACTGAGGTGTTTCACTTCTTGTTGGGTCTCGGTGAGACTAGATTGAAAGGTATTGAAGAAAGCTCCCAAGTCTTGGCTACGGATATGGGTCATGAGGACGAGGGAACTGAAAAGGGGTGGGTGGGGTCAATTTTTTTTATGAAAAATGATATGTATGAATATGATAAGGGCAAAGATATGAATCCAATGGAATAGGTCTCAAATAATGGTGAATAATACTGCAGTGATGAAATGCCCAAATGCTTAACCAGGAAGAAATGTGTAGTTACTTGGCAACCCGAACACAGTTGCACGACAATAGATCTTGTCTATTTTAATATTTTTATGTTTCTATCCCCAAGGGTTAGGTATTCAAGGGTTCTAAAGAAAAGGGTTCACCCTGTGCTATAGCTCTCTGATATACATGCGGGGTCCAACAGTAGTACTCGGCCCAATATCTCAAGGAACTAACTAAGGAGGATAGACCGTACCCTTAGTTGTACTACCCGACTACCTAGGTACTAGAGAGTATCTTCCCGATTATTGTTCTCAGTGACACTATAGTAGTCAGGTGACCGATCGGTTTATCTAAAGAGGGCTTCATGAAATCTAGTCTGATCCATACATAGGTGTTGTCTGATGCGCTACCACTCAAAGGGGTACCAATAGGGGTTACAAGGGTGGCCAACATATGTGCTCTTAAGAACCACTTGTATTTCCTACGTGTATGAATCCCTTAACCGCAGATTTATGCGCGTAACGATAGATCTATGTGGCTTAAACACACCGGAATATGTCTCTACCCTGGAAAAAAAATTACCCACAATTTCTGCCAAGGAAAGTGCTCTGATACCACTTGTAATATACCAGATATAAAAAGTATGCAGAACATAAATAAAATGATATAAATGGTAGAATAACAACAATATAACCAGAATAATCACCACAATAGCATTGAAATGATATAAGAATAACAATAGAAATAACACTTTGATTCAAAAAGCAATGTTCACGGGCCTCTTCGAGGGGACAACCTCCAATCGAGCAGAGATCTATTACAATAATATCCAAGCTAGGGTTCTCATACCCTCGACTCCTATTTATACTAAATATGTCTATCAAAAGAAGCATCTAGAGGAAGATCCTTCTAGAAGCGAAATCTTCTATTAGGTCTTCTTACATCCTCCTTACTCTATTTTATTGAAAGGCATTATTAATATTGACCTTTATTACATCTGAATATATTATTCTACCTATGTGCAGGTTAAGACCCTAACAAACACCATATATATATCATTGACGAGTCAAATAATTGTTATAGCATATTTGGTCTAGTCGATGGCATAATATGCATATCTACAATAGTAGTGGAGGCCTGGTCTGTAGCAGAAGATGATGGATGATGAATAGGTTCTCCCTGCTCATCTAGGTGAGGTGAAATAGGAGGATGAGGAATATGTTCGGCCTCCTCATGATCTGGGTGAGGTGAAAGAGGAGGATGAGGAATATGTCGTGCCTCCTCATGATCTAGGTGAGGTGAAGGAGGATGAGGAGGATGTGGAGAAGGACGATCATGAACACCCTCATCAATAGATGGGGTATTGGACGAATGGGACATACTGGAAGAAGAGTTGTGCCTATCATCCAGATCCCTCCTCGCTGCTATTAGCCTAGCATATCCGATGATATGACGCATAAGAGACATCAAATCACGTGGAATATCCCTTCAAAGGACCAAGATCATAGGATCTACCCTGATGTCTCACATTAGGGTAGGGAAGACTCCCACCTCAGTCAAAATCATAGATATTTGGTCGCCCAACTCTAACCTGAATCTGGTATCGAGCCTACGACACATGTTGCCGAGTATATGCACCTGAGGAACCTGACCCGTTGCGGTCTCAGGCATCATCTCCTCATCGTCATCTGCTGGGGGAGAAGGCACACCCCCAATGAAAGTGCCAATATCTATAGTATATATAGTACAGAACAATAATTACAAAGTTAATTCATTAAACAATTTAATAAAACAAGTTAAAGAACGTGTTAGAATTAATTTTATTCTAATCAAGAAAATAAAATGAAACTATATTAATTTTTAAAAACACTAATATTACCTCTATCATTTGGTGGCTCATCTTCTATGAATAGGATGTTTGGAAATCCTTGCCAATCCAAAACTATGTAAGGACACGACACCATGACGAACATGTGATCCTCCGCATTTCCTAGTAGCCCTAGTGCATCTGGCACAATCCTGGCTGAAAAATCCAGTTGTCCCCTCTTTGGAATCATATCCCCCCACATGCGCATCCGCACATGAGTCCTCAACCTAGCAGGCTGATAGAAAAAATTCATCCTCGTCTCTGGAAACCTCTCAAAAAATAAGTAAAATAGCTCTGAGGAAAATGGGAAGTTTGACCTCCCACGTATCATAGCCCAAAATTTGTCGAGTGTTACGCAAAACTGCCGCAAAAAAATGGCAGACCATCTGATACACTCTGGTCGTTGTACCAACTAATCAAAATAATACAAAAGAGGGAAGCTAATGTGCTTCCCATCACTCGTAAAATGGGTTATGGTAGTCACTAAGAGTGAGAGGCACCTAACCTCCTCTGCACCGAAAGAGACGATTTTCAGTTGTCCACCAAACACCTGAAAATCAACTAGGGATAGTACCTCAACCCCAATATATCGTTGAAACTACATGAGTTGAATCTCAGCGAAAACACTTACTGGGACATCTAAGAACTGGGGAAAATCCTCCCCTCTCCTGGATAGCCCTGTCATAAAGTAAATATCCTTCTCAGTGGTATGGTACCACTGATATGGACCCAAAAGGAAAGCCTATCGTTGGACATCCCATCGACGGATGAGATGAACCAACAACCCGAAGTGCCCCTTAAGGGATGTATCCTCCTCATATTAATTAAGGAGGCCTACATCCCTCAAGAGAACATGAGTCGTTGTAGTAATAGGGAGAGGGTACAAATCCCTCTCCCTCTCCCTCACCCCCCATTCTCGTAGAACAGTGTACAGGTCCACCCTTTGCTCTTGTTGTTGTTTCTCTCTCCACTCACATCTCTGCACAATTAACATATGAAATACATCAGCCTCACTCATACATAAAACATAAAAAAAAAATCTATTGAATGGAAAATTTATCTATAAATACGGAAAAATAACTTCCTTCAAAAAATAAGTTAATTGCATTAATGGTGCACCTAAAAAAAATTCACTCACTGTCGGTAGTGTGCATATAGATATTGTGAGCGCTGTGACTGGTACATTAGTGTAAACTAACGCACCGAACAAAATATGTTTTATTGTGTTATGAGGTGTGTTGGAAAATGGTACCACACTAGGGAACTACACTACAACACATACAACCTGGTGTGTTACATTTATCATACGCACCGCTTAAACTAAAAAATAAACTAAAATATTAACACACGTAAACAATTATTAAAAAAAAAAGAAAAAAAAGCAGTGTGTATACGTTCACTACACACACTGGTGCATGTAACTAATGTAGACGCACCGTGACATAAATTTTTCCAAATTTTCGAGTACGAAACTTTTTATGGTGCATTCTGGTAGTTACTATCGCACTACATACATTGCCACCAAAACATTTACTAGGTACACCACAACACAATGTTACATTTATTGGTGATGCATTTGGTAAACATGAACGCCTCGATGTGCACGTTTACCAATGCACTATGTAAAAATATATCTGATATGGGTGGCGTGTCATGTACTTTAACGTCCCTGTGCATTATCTGTACTTTGACGCACTACCCCACCAGTTATATGATTTTATTTGGTGCATTGTTAAACGGACACGTCGTTGCATTTATGTTTACCAACGCACTTACGAGAAAGGTAACAAGGTACGTGGTGCACCCTATAAATTTATAGGCTGCACTGTATGTGGTGCGAGCCAAGAGCCTTGAACGCACCGCATAGTTTTTTTATTTTTTTTCTTTTTTTTTTACACTTAAAATTTCACTCAATTTTAAATTTTAAATTTTAATCCGATGAAAACTTAAGTTATGAAGAAACAAGGAAATTACCTGGGAGGCATGGCTGCAACGTACTAAAAAAAACTAAATTTTCCCACCGTTCGGAAAAATTTGAAATTCATGCATGGAGAAACAGACAAAAGGAAGGTAACCAAGGAAAACACCAATGGAAGGGCACTTCAGATAGGTAAAGTTTGCACCAATGATTTTGAGCTCTAAAACACTGAAAATGGTAGAAATGATTTTTATCGTTGGTAATTTTTTTAATAAAACCTTGTCCCAGTGCGCTCGATGCACAACTACATCGGGCCATACATGTTTAATGTGTGCATCGGTTATATTTGTTTTTGAACATCACTAGCATGATGCACATTTTTTTGGGCACGTGTACGCACTGGTGTGTATACTACTACATAGACCACCGCTGTACATTTTTTGAAAAACTACAATAGTACGAAAATTTGTGTTTAAGCATGACATGGTGCGGTATAATAATAGATGCCCTGGTGCGATTCATTTTACATAGCACACCACCTAAATTTGGAAATTAACCCTAACACGATGCTCCATATTGGAGCATCGGTGCGCATGATACAATGGAGTGCACCGAAATATATTTTTTGACACAATCCTACATTAGTGAGTAAATGTTTTTTATTTAACCATATAATAGTGTGCTCTACTAATAGCACACCAGTGCTTCTAGTGTTACATTTCCTACTATATCTTTTTAAAAGAATGTTATTACAGTGTGTCATTATTTCCTGGTGCGTCCTTATTTCCATAGCACACCGGCTAATATTTTTCTTTATTTGAAATAACCATGCTATGGTGCGCTAGTTTTGAGCGCATTGATGCACCTGTTGTAGAAAATGCATCGGTGCATTATGTACTTATAAAAGCACCAGTGTAAAAACATCCGCTAAAACCTTCACCCGCTCACCTCCGCTAGTATCATCCACTATAAACGGATTTTTTGGATATTTTTATAGGGGCGTCTGCAAAAACCTCCACTAGAGGGTCTATTCCTTGTAGTGTCATTAGACATTCTTTTCATTACACTCCACCACCTAGTATTGCACTTAAGTTCTTTATTTTTCTCTCCTTCGTTGTGTTTCCCTTCTTACATAGACAAGGTATGGATGGTCCTTTGTCAACTTTCCTTGCAAACAAAATAAACTACACCCTTACATTGATCCACTATTCTTCAATTATTTTTTATACCAATAATAAAAAATATATGTGTGCCATCTACATTTGACCCATTCTTACACTTAACCAAATGCTTCTTATATTCAATGCTCTTAGTCTTTTTACTTTCTTATAAAGAACCTTTTTAATTTCATATAGTTTCTTATTCAACACTATCATATTTGAAATGAGGATAGACTTTTTGTTTTGCTTGAGCATCCCATACCACTCAAACATCCTAGTCTCCACATAGCATCGAAGTGACCTTGCAAATTGGGCATGGACATCAACCACAAGTATCACATGAACTATGCCTAACCAACATGTCTTGACCAAACCCAAGCTAGGCACCTTAGAGTGAGTAGAATATCAAGTGCTTATTTCATCATAAGTGATGCTACACCATCACCACCCGACCATAGACAATGTTGCACCATTACCTTACCCAAGCCAGTTATAATTAACAATTGACTACCCAACATGAGAATATGTTTTCATACATCTTGGAAACACTTGATCATACATGAAGATTGTGTCCCTACTTCACCAACAATTTGCATACCTTTAGTACACTCTTCAATGTTATTGACCTAACATGGATAACAAATAATCCATCACATTGCCAAACTGCACCATCCTTCATCAAACCTTTCTATGAAACACCTCATTAGTTGTCCATCCTTACTCAACTAAACATCCTTGGTCCCCATATCCTACGTCCTAATACACCATCCTAACCATCTCATAGATACCACCTGCAAGTTAGTCACAAAGGATACCAAATTAGAGACTTCTCGTGCACCATCCATCATGCAACTATCATTGGCACCTCAAGTAGGGTATCTATATCCTTCCCCCCCCACCCCCCTCCCCCACAACTTGAATTGTTAATGTACTCATCAAAACAACTATGGTGAATCATCTGATGAACAAGGTGTTTGTGTTAGTGAAGAGACACGTCCACAATTGT
>SNQJ01S0171973.1:1215-18252 GCA_010110895.2 Picea sitchensis
AATTTTAATCCAGCTGGAACGAAATTGAAAAGGCAACAGATGGTTATTACCTCAGATGCAACAAAGGTAGATCACTTCAAGAGATGGTTCGTTGGGATTCTCTACAAAAGAATGTCCCTTAAGCACTGGAAGGGATGCGCTACAGGATGAAGGATCTGGGAGAAAAATGGAATCATTGTATTTAAGACCAAACCCATTGTTTGTTGTATACATCTGGTATACTCCCTATACTATAAAACTAATCTGTAAAATACCAGTCCCTTAGTCTGAAATTTTGTTAAATGGAATTAGACCCTATATATATAACGATAGTTACCCTCTATCACAAGGATGAACAATCTTGTAGAACAACAAATTACACAAAAGTTAAAAGTCGAAGAACTACTAAATATACTCGTTGCATTTCTCATCACAACAACCAATGCATTGCACACAACAATTTAGATTGCGAATTTTTAGAGCAAAGGGAGAGGCACATATTCAATTGTATTTATTATAACTTTAATACGAGAGTAAATCCTCACTTCTCACTAAAGTAATAGATCTATAATGATAATTAAACAAAACAACTCAAATAAGAAATTCCAGTAATTAAAGGACAACAATGATAAATTAATTTCCTGAACTCAAGAACTATCAAGGAGCTTGTTGATATGTTTCAAAGTTTCAATCACCGACTACATAGAAGTTTTTTTTGTTTGTTTGTTAGTTTTTCCATGACATGTGGGATTAACCTGTGGCTAAGAAATCGTGACTCAGGGACATCTAAGACGTCAAAATCACCTGGGGATCGCACCCGGCCTGAGCCACACAAACCCTTAACGTGGCTGGATTTTTGTCCCCGTAGGTTTCGAACCGGTGACTTTAACATCACAGAGAGCCTTAACAACACACTTTGTCACTGACTGTCCTACACCTCGGGGACGAAAAATTTGAAGGACATGGGGGTAGGCTTTAATCCACTTATGTGTGCACGGGTCACGATACCATTTAATATAGTATCTTTGGGTGCAACCACTTGTTCGACCACTACCTCAAGGTGCCCCGATGGCTCCACGTAAAGCCCTCACGAGAATTGAACCTTTCCCAACGGTGAAAAACTCCTCACTTTCCACCATTGGATCCAACCCCTTTGTGCCACCAACTACATAGAAGTTATAGAAACACTATTATACAAATAAATTTAACACAACTTCAATTCACAATAAGAGTACCATAACCGATGACAACAAAATTGTTGATAATCTTCCACAAATGGAGATACTTCCTTCTTTCGCTTGCTAATCGTTGAGACTTCACCGATACCTCCCAACCAACACTAGGGGTACTCTTCTTTCCCCTTAGCCCCCCTATATGCAAAGGGGAGACACACACATAACCAAAATATACTCTAGTGCCAAGTTTGCCTTGCATGGTAGAGCCACCACTCTCTCTCAATCTGGGTATCCCAACTCTCACAAGTAAGACCAGTAAAAAATAATTTGGCATCATCATTTTACCGATAAACTATGTGATCCCTTTTCCCTTTAGACCAATTGCTTTATAGGATTTTCCTCAATGACACATCCCCACTTGCACAATTAATTCTCTTTTTAATTAGATAATTAGAATTATTTCCCCCTTACACTTGTCACCCTCTCCCCAAGTTGCACAAGAAATTCCACACTTTATTTTAATTAAAGTCAAATTCCCTCACCCTTCCTAAAAGAGATCCTTAAATCACTCATGTTTGTCTCTATATTCCCCATATTCCCATTTAATGATTGATGCCTTACTAAATCTGAGTTGAGTTAAAATAGGATTATTTTCTAGTTAGACTAGTGTTAACTAGACTCTAGATATGTTTCTATGCGTACACATTCTTTCATGTTTATTTCTTTCTTATTTAAAAAACCCCCTTTTTACATTTTCTTTCACACATGTGCCTTATGTCAATCTTTAAATATAATTCACCCCCTTTTTAATTCTTAACTTGTTTTACTCATTCCCTTTTTATTTAATTTATAATTTAGTTTTAGACTTCTTACCAAACTTGGACTTAGGATTAATTTTTGAATAGGCTTAGAATTTCACTTGGGATTTACAATTAATAATTTCAATCGTTAATTAATTAATTAAATCCTACAATGCTTAGAGATTTTACAAGGTTTAATTATTCGCTCAAGGTTTTCTAGGCCACCTAGATTCATTGACTCGAGTTTTATTTCCATGACGTGCTCTTCAAGACACACTCTGTGCCCCAAGGGTGCCACTAGCCTTTGACTGGGTTTGGTAGTTTTCCAACCCTTGGAGTCAACACTCCATTCAATCAACCTTGTGAGAGACTAAGGGATTCTAAGGAATAAGGACCCCACCTTATTGTGTGCCCCTTCGAATCTTCGTGAGTGATTGTCTCATTCTGTCATTATGACATTGTGGACCTCTCGAATTAGGTAATTAACCTACAATTCTAGAAACAATGAGAGTTCTAGTAGGCTATGAAAGGGATGCTTCCACACCTCTCCCTCAATATCTAGTTTCTGTGCATGGCCCGTTTACTCCTTATGTGAGTTAGATTAGCAAGCTTTCATTAGCCTGCATCCATCAACGAAACATTTTCAATGATTCATATACAAAATCATACTATAAACAACCATATGTCACATATGCGTAAATGAAATACTCAATCCAATACAAGTCACTCCCTGACTCAATTCAGAGTCCAAAGAGGTCCATTGATGTCATCGTCATCCACAATCTGTCAAGTGTCATGCATACTCAGGGAAAACTTGTCAATAGCACCTGTCAATACATATATATCAAATAACATTAAATCACAACCATCAACATCATCATAAAAATCCATAAGGGAAATATATAACCATGTAGTATAACCAAATCACTTGGATGCAAGTGTCCTCAAAGAATAAGTCGATAACATGTGCTTGCAAGAGAGAGATGTTACATACACTCCCTCTTGTTTTAAAATTCATCCCGAAGTTGTACAGTATACAAAATGTAGTAATAAACGTATCTGGCAATATCTATATGTCTAATCTATCAAATAAGTAAGGAAATTGTTGGCACATATCATATACGTCCTTCTAGGTAGTTGAGTGTGGAATATAATTTTCCCAGTGGACCTTGACATGATTGAGCATTCGACATCGTAGATGTCAAATGAGATGGTCCAATATGTGGATTGGCTCTGTCATGAGTGCACCCTCATCCGACACCTGCAAGGAACTCATGTCAATCACATGTGTAGGATCACTAACATAATGTCTTAAAACAGATACATGAAAAAAATCGTGCATATGCCTCAAAGAATCATGAGAGGCTAGTTGATAGGTCATGAACCCTTTCTTTTCCATAACTTCGAAAGGTCCCACAAACCTAGGAGAAATTTTATCACCCTTTCCAAACTTGATTGAAATCTTGTGCAACTTTACCCGCAAGAAAATTCGGTCACCAACTTCATAATTGCGGTCAATGCGATGTGCATCAACATAATCTAATGTCAATATTGTGCCTCTTTAATCCTTTTTCTTATCGATTTCATTTGTTATTCCATTTCTTGGATTGATTATGGTCCTACCAAGACCCTATCCTCAAGTCAATCCTAGATTAATTGCGTTCGACACGGTCGCCCGTAAAGAAAATCAAACGATGTTATATTAATGGTACATTGATAGTTGTTGTTGTATGAAAACTCTACTAGTGGCAAGAACTCTTCCCAATTCTTTTGTTGGTCCATTATACATACGCAACATATCTTCCAAAATTTGGTTCGTTCTTTCTGTCTTCCCGTCGGTATCAGGATGACACGTTGTACTAAAGGTCAGTTGTGTCCCCAAGGCCTCTTGGAAACTGATCCAAAAACATCCTATAAACGTCAATCCTCTATCGGAGATGATCCTTTTTGGCATGCCATGTAATCTCACAATCTCACTGATAAAATATCTAGCTATGTCTGGCGCCTGATACGTCGTATGCACAAGAATAAAATGTACACTCTTCGTCAGAGTGTCAACTACCATGAAAATCGAGCCATGCCTCCTTTCCGTCAGTGGCAATCCAAAAATAAAGTCCATCAAAATGACCTCCCATTTCGATTCCAGAATAGCATGTGGTTGTAGTGATCCTGTCGGGTGTCTATGTTCAAATTTCACTTGCTGGCATTCCAGACATCTCGCCATGTAGCTAACTATGTATGATTTCAATCCTTTTTAGAAGAATAAAGGATTAAGGTCTGCCCTCATCTTCATGACTCTCGGATGAGCCATGTACACCTCTCAGTGTGCTTCACCTAGGATAAAAATTATTAATTCTTCATTAGGAGGTATGTAAATTCTATTGTTATACCTCAAAAATCCGTCCTTGACCAATGTATAACCTTCAAACTTGGGTACCATCATGGTTTCTTATCCATATTTTCCTTTACCTCTTTATACCAGTCATCGTCGAATTGTATAGTTAGAATATTTTCTCGAAGATTTTTCTAGGGATGATTTTAAGGATGGAAATTTATTTTAAAATGTAGAAACCTTGGCGAATTTTACAAATCCTTCATATTCCAACTAAAAATTTTGGCGATATTTTTGTAAAAATATTCAAATTTATAAGGATTTTATATAGTTTATATAAAATTTTGGTGATTTTAAAGGTAAAATAATTTTATCCTATAGAATTTGGGTGAATCATTTTTAGAATAGCAAATATTGTTTTGGGAAAAACCATGGAAAATTAGCCCATGAGAGAAATTTAGCCCCTAAAATCATCCCTGGATCATTATTCTTCTAAAGAGATATCACCGAGAATATGCATGGTCTTCGACTCAACACATCTGCCGCTCTGTTCACCATTCCTTTTATGTAAGTAATCTCAAAATCGTATTCACTAAGTAATTCTAACCAATACCTTTGTCACGCGTCCATGTCACTCTACGTAAATATGTGCAGCAATTCACAATGATATTTTTTTAGTTCAAATTTTTGTCCAATCAGATAGTGTCCCCACACTCTCAAGGAATACAAAATAGACAATAAAACCAAATCATGTGTTGCGTATTTCTCCTCATGCCTTATTAATTTCCTTGAGATGTAAGCGATCACTCGACTAGCTTGCATCAATACTCCATCTAAACCTTCCTTGGATGCGTCTGTACATACCAAGAATTCCTTGTCCATGTCGGGGACTTTTAGTATCGACATTATCGTCAAAAATTCTGTGAGCCTTTCAAATGATTCCACACACTACTCGACCCATAAAAAAATCTTCTTTTTCTTCTGCAATTACGGGATCGGATTTGATATCTTTGAAAAAACTTCGACAAACCGTTGGTAATATCATGCTAAACCAATAAAGTTTCATACTTCTTGTACGTTTTTCAGCGTAGGACGTTCCATAATAGCTTATACTTTTGTTGGATCGACAACAATACCTTCATTGGATATAACGTTCCCTAAGTAATCAATGTTTGATTGGTAGAAGGAGCATTTCGATAGTTTCTCGTATAATGTTTTTCTCGTAAACATTGTAGCACCAAGATTAAATGTTCATCATGTTCTTTTGTCATCTGAGAATATATCAGTATATCATCAATGAATACTTGAACAAACTTGTCCAAGTATTCACGGAACACCCCATTCATCAAACTCATGAACACTCCCAGGGCGTTTGTCATCCCAAATGGTAAAACGGTAAACTCATAGTGTCTGAACCTCATCATGAAATCGGTCTTAGAAATATCTTCCTCTTTAATTCATAACTAGTGATACATTGATCATAAGTCGATCTTTGAAAACATCTTCACGCCTCTCATCCAATCAAACAAGTCATCTATTATTGGCAACGAATAATGGTTCTTGATCATCGCCTTATTCAATTGACAGTAGTCAATACGAAGTATCCACGACCCATCCTTATTTCTTATGAAAATAACAGGTGCACCCCAAGACGACACACTTGGTCGTATAAGCCCCAAGTCCAGAAACTCCTTCAATTGCATTTTCAACTCCTATGACTCAGGTGTTGACATCCGATAAGGTGCTCTTTCTATGGGTTCAGTTCCAAGTTTCAGTTCGATGGTAAACTCCAACTCTCTTTCGGGCGACAAACCTGGTAACTCTTCTGGAAGCACGTCAGCAAACTCTCGTACTACCGGAAGGTTTTCTAATCCTTTTGCCTCGCCCTTTTTATTTAGTGCTAATATTGCATATAACTTACATCCCTTGCGCATGCTCTTCTGTAGTTGTAAGCAAGAAATGAACCTCAAGGACACTCCCTAGTTTCTTCCTACAATCACTCTTCTTTGTCCCACATCATCTGTCATGCTTAACCATTTCTTCTTACAGTTTAGTATCGCATCATGCGAGTCTAACCAATCCATACCGATCACTATGTCATACGATCCTAATATTGTGACATATAGGTTGGCCTTCGTTAAAATATTTCCCAAGTCAATGCTATAGTCCGCAACCCTTCCTCCAACTTTTTGTTTGGCACCCGAAGCCATTTCTATGTACCTAAACTCGTCTTGCTCGACTGCCTTTACCTTAATTCTTTTCAGCGTTGCACTAGAAATAAATCTCTCTCTAGCACCGAGATTATCAAAATACTAAAAGTTTAGTCGATGATGGTACCTAATGTATCGAGCACAGTGGAATGGTGCTCATCCTGGCGGTTATTCACCACTGCATGAATAATATGAGATTTTCCCAAAACTCCAATTGTAGTGTGTCCTGTTGATCCAACCACTCTAGCCTTCTCAATGGGACAGTCTCGTTGGTAATGTGGCTCTCAACATGTCCAACATTCGTTCTTCGGTCCAGTACTCCTGGTCCCCGAAGTAGAAGTTGTTGGCCTACCAGCATGAGATTCAGGTCTATTTTGTTGAACATGCCTAAACTATTTATGTTGTAGGTGACGTTGTTGTTGATGCGGTGGTCCTTTGTAGGGAGTCCTCTATTGAGGAGTCGATCGTCGTGGTGTCGTGAACATGGATCCTCTCGACGTATCTCGATACCCTGATGTATGTCTAGCTGGTGTCTGATGCTTCTGCACACCTAATGTCATTTTTCTAGTTGGTCTTGTAGGAGTCCTGTCGTGACCCCTGTTGGTCAGCTCTTCCTCCTCTATGAGGGCCTTCTGGATTGCATCGTGCAACATCTGAGGCATTAGGATCCTCACCTTTGCACAAATGTTGAATTTAAGGCCAAACACAAACTTGTTGAACTTCATCTTCTCTATGTTCATATGTGGATCATACCGAAGTAGCTCCATGAATCGGGCCTCATAATTTGGCATCGTACGACCACCCTGTCGTAAGGCATTGAACTCTTTGAGCTGGCACTCAATGAATTCCTTTGACAGATACCTCTCCCGAAACTGCTCGTCGAACAGTTCCCATGACACATATTCGACGACCATGTTTAGTTGAGGTAGCAGCGTCTTCGACCATAGAAGAGAACTCCCCTTTAACTAAAATACCACCATGCAGACATTCATGTTTGAGGTGTAGTCACAAAGTTCAAATCACATATCCATATTCTCCAACCATTCCTTGGTGGTTGAGCCTTTTGTGGCACCCATGAACTTGAGAAACTTAACTTTCTAGAGTTCTCTATGAATGCTACCACTTCTAGTTGGAGGGCGTTGTGAACCCTCATTGGGTACAGACGCCTTGGCCTCATCTCTATCTAGTCGGTTAATCAAGGCCTCTGACATCCTCCGAAAGGACCTCATTAGACCAACCACATCCCCCACAAGAATCTGCTCCTACCCAATGACATGTTCTTCTCCTTGGTGGTTAGACCCCTCTGGCATGGATGTTATAGGAGGTGTCACACCTCTTCCCCTAGCACCACGTCATCTACCTCCATGGCGTCCTCTAACCATGATTACTTGCATGGACAAATTTCAATTTTAATTAGCAATAAATTATTAATCAAGTGCTTAATACAATGAAAGGCGTAATGATCCCAAGTCGCAGGGTTGAACCCATTATGATACCATATGTAACGCCCCTCTGTTACGACAACGAATAGCGATGTACAATAGGTAAAAAAACAAAATTGCATTAGGAATTTAAAATTTTCATAACACAAATTAATAGCATTACAAGTGACACATCATCGTAATCAGTAATGACACAAGTCGATGCATTAACATAAATAATAGGGACACATGATCAATGCATAAACATAAATAGTGACGCAATTCAACACATCACAATCAACTGAAGCAAAGTACAAATAAATGATCAACCATGTCACTGAATATTAAAATAACTACCAGCCCAACCTATCCTATATGGTTAGGACCTCCAACAAACATAAGAAATGCTCAAGTACAAGATTCATCCAATTGATTTTGACCATTTAAGGTCTCAGGACTGGCGATTGTTCTGAGGAACAAGGACGTGTCTAAATCCCACTAATTCAATCAAGACGAAATTCAACTAGATCAATCAATCAATCTTAGTTATCAGTCATTCATGGAGCGACCAAAATTATACTACAAACCTACATCAATTTAATTGACGCAATGCCACCTCTGAAGCATTCAACAATACTTCAACTACAATATCATATAACAATTGATTGATGCAATTATCATCTATGATGCATTCCTACAATAGTCCGACTACAATAACACATAGCAAAGGACTAACGCAAATACCATCTATGACGCATTCCAACAATAGTTCAACTACAATAAAACATATCAAATGACTGACGCAAATACCATCTATGACGCATTCCAACAATAGTTCAACTACAATATCATATAACAATTGATTGACGCAATTACCATCTATGATGCATTCCTACAATAGTTCAACTACAATAACACATATCAAATGAATGACGCAAACACCATCTATGACTCATTCCACTACAGTAACGCATATCATTTAATTGACGCAATTACCATCATTCGACAAGGTGTGGAAACAAACATCGCGACAATTGTGCGAGTAATGACAATAATTTCACTAGCAGTACTAATTAAATGTTTTATAATTATTTTATATTTGGTTGAGATCTTCAATAGGCACAAGCTTCAATTGTTCACATTATATGGGACCACAAAATTGGAACAAAAATGAAGTGCGTTTTTAGATTAATAACCATAAGCGACAAAATACTATTTCCTTATCATAAAAAGAAAAAGAATCCCTTATAATTAGAAAATGCTCCAAAATTCTGAAATGAAAGACAAGTTTATTTCTTTTATAATGCGTCAAGGAGTAATAGCTATATCATAAAACCATTATTTTCTACAATCAACCAAATCAAGAGAGGAAGGACATCGTTTTGAATTGGAGTGTTGGGCTAATACTCGGATTGATTTTTCCCATTTACTCATGGAAGGAGTTTCTCTGTGAAATTTAAATTTTTGTCGTCACGAAGATGCCAAAGGGCGAATGCTCCTCGCATTACTCTAAGTGTATTACTATGTAATTAATTTTGTTGTCAGGGAAAATGCCAAGGGTAATGCTCCACGCATTCTACTAAATGGATTACTGTGTGGGTGAATCTATGAACTATGATTTTGCAAAGGGATTTTTCTCGTGAAGAGAGAGAGGGTAAGGATTTGGTATCTAAACATTATCATGTTCCCTTGCTCTTTATCAGACCTGAGTGTTAGAGACATAAGAAAAAGAAGATCAATAATAAGAACACATGTATCTAAAGCTGCGTTATCTTTGGTGTGTTCTGTACTCTTCTGAGCCCGGTCCTTCAAAGTGTATGAAGCTATGATAATTTTACCAGGGGAGTCGGGAGATACCTTCTAGCTAGGTGCTATTAGATATATTCAATTGGTGGCTACTTCAATACACATTCACAGAAAGCTCAAGTCTCTGCCCGAAGACCTAACAATCACTGAAAATCTACTCCAGGTTGTACTCGCATGGGACGGAAATCAAGCACGCCAAAAACAAAATCAGGAAACCTTGACAGGATTTAATTAATTCGCTAGCAAATTTTTATTTAGAGAGATATGGTAGTGCTGGAAGGGATGCGCTACAGAATGAAGGATCTGGGCGAAATCTGAAATCATTAAGAATAAGGTAGTGCAACGACCAACGAGATGACCGGGGTTCGACCAATCCCTGATCTACCTTATTGGAAATGAGAGAAAGCAAGGGTGGAACCGGGAATGAGAGCATAATATTCCAAGATCCAATACACAACAATATTAATTATTGGGTCTAAATTTATTGTAACTTTAAAAAGGGATTAAATATGGAATACGGTGATAGATAGATACATATTAGAATCGGATGAGACAATAATGGACGTTTATAATTTCTGAAGGGTAGTGATGGTAGACGTAAAGAATGAGTCGTTACAACATTTATTGAATGAGGGGAGGGTATTTAACAATGAACCCATTGCTTGTTTTATACATCTCGTATACTCCCTATAATATAAAACTAATCTATAAAATATCAATCCCTTAGTCTGAAAATTTGTTAAATGGAATTAAACCCTATATATATAAGGATAGTTACCCTCTAACACAAGGATCGACAATCTTTAGAACAAAGGTTTAGAAAGAATTTAAAATTCGAAGCACTACTAAATAGACTCGCCACCTTTCTCATCACAACAGGCAATGCATTACACACAACAATTTAGATTGCGAATTTTTAGACCAAAGGGAGAGACACAGTTTCAATTGTATTTATTATAACTTTAATACGAGAGTCCATCCACGCTTCTCACTAAAGTAATAGATCTATAATGATCCAATCTAATCACTCTAACATAGAAACTCAAATAAGAAATTCCAGTAATTAAAGGACAACAATGATAAATTAATTTCTTGAACTCAAGAACTATCAAGGAGCTTTTTGATACGTTTCAAAGTTGCAATCACTGACTATGGAGAAGTTATAGAAACGCTATTATACAAATAAATTTAACACGACTTCAATTCATAATAAGAGTACTGTAATCGATGATGATGAAATCGTTGATAAGCTTCCGCAAATGGAGCTCCTTCCTTCTTTTGCTCGCTAATCATTAAGGCTTCACCGGTACCTCCCAGCCAACTCTAGGGGTACTCTTCTTTCCCCTTATCCCCCCAAGCCGCAAAGAGGCCACACACAGAAAACCAGAATATACTCTAGAGCCAAGCTTTCCTCTCAAGGTAGAGCCACCACTCTCTCTCAAGATGGGTATCCCAATTCTCACAAGTAAGACCAGTCAAAAATAATTCGGCAGCATCACTTTACCGATAACCTGTGTGATCCCTTTTCTCTTTAGACCAATTGCTTTATAGGAGTTTCCTCAATGACACATCCCCACTTGCATAATTAATTCACTTTTTAATTAAATAACTAGAATTATTTCCCCCTTAGACTTGTCACCCTCTCCCCAAGTTGCACAAGAAATTCCACATTTTATTTTAATTAAAGTCAATTTCTCTCACCCTTCCTAAAAGAGCTCCTTAAATCACTCCTATTTTTCTCTTTATTCCCCATATTCTCATTTAATGACTGACTCCTTACTAAATCTGAGTTGAGTTAAAATATGATTCTTCTCTAGTTAGACTAGTGTTAACTAGACTTTAGATACATTTCTATGCGTACACATTATTTCATGTTTATTTCTTTCTTATTTAAAAAAACAACATTTTTACATTTTCTTGCACACATGTGCCTTATGCCAATCTTTAAATATAATTCACCCCCTTTTTAATTCTTAACTTGTTTTACTCATTCCMTTTTTATTTAATTTATAATTTAATTATAGACTTCTTACCAAACTTGGACTTGGGCCTAATTTTTTAATAGGATTRGACTTTCACTTGGGATTTACAATTAATAATTTCAATCCTTAATTAATTAATTAAATTTGGTAATGCTTAAATATTTTACAAGGTTTAATTATTCGCTCAAGGTTTTCTAGGCCACCTAGATTCATTGACTCGAGTTTTATTTTTGTGACGTGCCCTTCAAGACGCACTTCGTGTTACAAGGGTTCCACTTGCCTTTGACTGGTTTTAGTAGTTTTCCAACCCTTGGATTTAGCACTCCATTCAGGTGATCTTTTGAGGGACTAAGGGATTCTAGGAAATAAGGACCCCATAGTATTGTGCACCCCTTATAATATTCGCGAGTGACTGTCTCAGTCTTCCCTCACGACATTGTGGACCTATTGAACTAGGTAATTGTTAACCTACAATTCGAGCCACGACGAGAGTGATAGTAGGTTGTGACATGGATGTTTCCACACCTCTCCTTCAATATCTATTTTATGTGCATAGCCCCTTTACTCATGTGAATCAAATTAGCAAGATTTTATTAGCCTGCATCCATCAACAAAATAGTGTCAATGATCCATATAGAAAATCATACTATAAACAACCATATGTCACATATGCATAAATGAAATACTCAAACCAATTCCAAGGAGGTCCATTGATTCCATCGACATCCACAATATGTCAAGTGTCCTGCATACTCAGGGAAAACTCGTTAATAACATCTATCAATACATATATATCAAATAAGATTAAATCAAAACCATCAACATCATCATACAAATCCATAAGAGAAATATATAACCATGTACTATAACCGGATCACTTGCACACAAGTGTCCTCAAAAAATAAGTCGATAACATGTGCTCGCAAGAGCGGGATGTTACAACTCTGTCTAATAAATTCAAGAAAGTTAAAATAAGCTACATCATTATTGGGTATTCAAAAGTCGACAAAAGATACAAAGGTGAAACAGAATGTCTTTGACAATATAACTAGTGTATTAAAAGCTTTTGGAAAATATCGAAAAAAAGATGTCAGTGTTGCACGTAGAGTGATACAAAAAAAATTTGTTTTATCTATCAATATAAAAGATCCTTTGACACAACATATGGAAAAAGTGATGGGAACCTCAAGAAAAAAATTGTACAAACATAGAAAATTTTGATTGCAAATAGATGGAAATAATGAACTTGCTTGTTGGGCAGTTATTTCTAGAAAACCCTATAAAGATAGACTTCTAGAAAATGTTAAAGAATCGACCCGTAACTGTTGGTTGACAGAATATCGTGTTTCACCCCTACAAGGGATGTGTTGTGACAAAGAATAGCATGAAAACAATATGAAGAACATACAAAACATATATTTCCAATAACACAAATAGAATTGTTCAATAAGTTCAAAGAAGAGAACAAAGAAGTCAAAATTTCCATCAATACATTTGTGCAACAAAAGCATGGTTTGTTAGACCCATCACTGTTCGTGACACTTGTTGTTGTCGTTATCGTGTGGAATTTTATTTATATTACGACACTTTTATTGATTTTGGTAAAACTTTATGGCCAAGTTCACCTCCTCCTTCCACTTTCCATTCTTTTATATATGAAATTATATGTGAAAGAGAAGGTGATGAATTATTTTACCAAAACAAATGTGTTAGCGGAAATAAATGTGATCATTGTGGAAATATAAGTTTGTTTCACTCAAATTATCCTGTTGATATGAATGATCAATCATTTTCTAATATAACAGTCAATTGGAAGAGATATGAATATATCAGCAGCACGATTCCACGATTCCACATTCTTCAAATGTTATTTTCAAAAGGATTGATTTGAAAGTAGATAAAATCTATGTGATTGATTTTTTGAAGAAGTTTGAGGAAGAAATTTATAAATACACAAAGCATTCACATAAGATCTATGGCAAGACCTACAATTCAAACAATTTCATGAAGTGTTTCCACTAGGAACAATTTTTTCTGTAGTTGATTTTGTAGAGAATTACACATTCTCTACACAAAAAGAAATATAGAGTGAATATTATCATTCTGATCAAATCACAAGAATAGAGGAGACATACCAAACTTAATATAAAAGGGAAAATTGCACTTGCAAGATCAGAGGAGATGGAATCAAATGAACCTATAGTGTCAGTTGATGGCAATAGAGTTTCTGATATTGTTAGAGAAGGTAATTTTTATGTTTCAATTGTATGAAAATATATTTTTTAAATATTTAAACAACTTGTAGATGTACTTGTAAGTTGGATATATAAAATTTATATATAGTAGATGATTTTAATGGCACTTGCATGAGTGTTAATCTAACATGAATTGTTTGTTGGAACATATCGAATTAGTTGCAGGAGATGCCTTTTTTGTGGTTGCACCTGTAGACAACATTGAAAATGTGAAATATTATTTGATGCGATGCACAAAACAAAAGATGAGTTTAATAGAAGATTTTGATGATAACGGTTTTATATATGAAAGAGGATCCATTGTATTGAAAGGATATTTTTTTCAAGAAAATCATCAAACCGATAGTCATGTTCACTTTCAAGACTATCAGTTGGATGTCATAAGTTGTCAATATAGTCATTTGGTATGTGCAACACACATAAAGTTAATAGAAGTTCAATCAAAAAAAAAAAAAAAAAAATTAAAAGATGGAAAATGTCAAAAGTCGACCATGAACAAATAATTGAAGATGGCATACCATTATGATTTATTTAAACAAGTGACATACATTTCATAATTTTATATTTTTCATTGAAAGTACATGTATTTATGAATATCTAGGATTCTTGAATCATTTGGTTTAGTTTACTTTCATGTTGGACACTCAAATAAGGAACTATATTTTTGATGAATTATTAAATTACTGAGCCTTATTTACAATTTTGTTCATAAACTAGATCGAAATTGGTCAATTCAAAATTATAAAGTGCTAGAAAATTACCTCTAAGAACGCAGAAGGAGAGTAAGAACATTAGAAATAGTGTGTCCCTTTGCATGTAATTCCTCAAAAATTGAATATACATTGCATGTAATTCCTCAAAAATTCAAGATTCCTTGCATGTAATTACAGTGCTAGTTGCAGTTACAATGCTAATTACAGTGCCAATAGCAGCATCAGTTGTAGTGTCAGTTGTAGCACTAGTTGCAGTACCAGTTGCAGTGAAAGTTTTGTGAGGAGGAGACATTTGCATATCATGGATCCCATCTACCTATGAGGATGAGGAGAAAAACCATGTTAGAGGAGACATAATAATTGAACCTTTCTAGTTTGAAAGAGATAAAGGAGATAGAGGAGACATAGGAGAGGATTTGGAGCCCACTGGGAAATATCTATGGCACATAAGAGTGTAATTCAATCCCCACTTGATGTGAAAATTTAATTTTATGGTAAATTGTAGGGTAAAAATACATGAGGAGAATGAGGACATCTCTCCAACTCATGAGAGGTATATACAAAATACCTAATTCTTCAAGAAAATTGATAGTGTTAGAGGTCTATTAAAAAAATATCACCTTTGTGAAAACAATTAGATTTGGGGTTCATTAAAATAATCCCAATTTAGTGGAAATAAACAATTTTAATGGTTTTTGTTGGGATTGAGATAACTTTAAAAGTGGGTTTTTCCTTTCTAAGGATTTTCCTCCAGAAACACAATATTCTTTGTCTTTGGATGTTCTATTTTTTAATTATATATCCATTAAGAGATGAAAATCCCGATATGGTAAAAAGATGCTATTTAAAAATTTAATGGTGTCTTATTAAATTCATAAAAGTGATGTACTAATGTAGCTTGCATTGAGATTCAAGTCTGAAAATCGACATGATATTAAGCCTGCAAGCATATGTTAGGCCTTGTCTTAGATTATGTAATATTTAAGCATGTGATGTAATGAGCCTTAGGGATTTAATATTTATGCATGATGTAATGAGCCTTAGGGATTTAATATTTATGCATGAGCCTTAGGGATGTAATATTTATGCAAGATGTATTTAAGCACAAGTCTTTGTAAAATGCAAAATTGGGTTATGAAATTGTGAATATTGGTTTTCAAAAGTGTAAATTTCAATTCCAAAAGTATGGATTCCGAGTAATTTCAAATCCGAAAAGTGTGAATCTTAAACTCCAAAAGTCTCAATTTCAATTTTTTTTGTGAATTTTGATTCCAAAAGTGTCAATTTTATTGCTTCACTCCATACCTCTTTTCCATATGGACATTGTACAAATAAATGATTTACTAATTCTCCATCCTTTTTACACATTATACACCATGTTGGCCCATGACATTTTTGTTTTTTACCATTATCCTAATTAAGAATTTTTTTAGACATCCTAAAAAGTGTCAATTTTAATTATGAAATTTTGAATTTTGATTTCAAAAGTGTGGATATATTAAATTACTACAATGTGCATTTAGATTTCAATATCTTGAATCAAATTATTTCCTAATGTATGTATTAAATATAAATCTAAGATTAATATAATGAATAATTTATGTTTATATTTCAATGCATAATATCACTATGATAGACATTGATAAATATGTCAGTATTGAAAAGATGCAAAAAAACAATTTAAAAGAAGTGTTGATGATAGTCATTGCATTGCAGAGTTGTACTTTTTCAAATCAATTTAAGGAAACATACAACAAGATTCCATATAAACAAAATGATAACTATGAGGCAGTGTGTGTTAACAATTTTCTCACCTTAGTTGCAAACACTATAGCTTGTTTATTGCAGAACATTTATTCACAAGACCAACATCAAAAGCCAAAAGAAAAGACAGGAATTTTCCTTTAATACATTTCCCTCATGCAATAGTTATTAATTAAAATAAGTAAAATCATTGTATAAAAATCAAATCGAGATATGAACTAAATGAAATATTTAAATTGTGTAGGCTATATGGCTCTAATATCATATTAGGGAATACGAAAATCATGCAACTACAATTTGCATAAAAAGAACAAATGTGTATGATGAAACTAACACTACTTATATTCTACACATTAAACATACTTAAATATATACATAAAATTAGATAGTTGAAATATTCCCTTGGACTATGAACCCTTCAACTTATAGAAATATATACAAATAGAAGAGAAATTATAATGATGATGTGTTTGACTATTCAACCATATTTTCAAATCAAACAAAATTGAAATTATCAGGTACTTGACTATACAATGATATTTATAAATGAAATGAAATAAAACATTTTTAATTTCAACACACTATCATAGAACATAAACT
>SNQJ01S0171974.1:0-12974 GCA_010110895.2 Picea sitchensis
CACATACATGAGGTGTATAGTTGATGATGTTGGTACATATTGATGAATCATAGTTGATGATTAGTTGACACATGATTGGTACATACTTGGTACATGGTTGGATGCACTTGCTTATGGTATAGGTTGATTACAGGTTATTTGGTACAGGTTGGTGCATGGTTGATGCACTTGTTTATGGTACGGGTTGATTACAGGTTGAGGTACAGGTTGATGCATGGTCCAGATTTATTGGTACAGGTTTACAGCAGAATATCTCACAGTGACAGGTTGACAGTGGTTCCATCATTCTACTTCTACTTCAGGGTGGCAAGACGGGGCAAGGACAGGTGGTTGTATCCACCTTCTGGTTGTAGCCGAAGAACATAGGGGTTTGTAGCCTCCTTCTGGTTGTAGCTAGAGAATTGGGGAGTTGGATATTCCCTCAGGTTATAGCCTGAGAAACTAGTGGGTTGGAGCCTCCTTCCAGTTGCAACTAGAGAACAAAGGAAGTTGGTGCTTCCAATGAATGTAATTCTTCAAGACATATAAGAAAAAGCATTATGTGGTTTTCTCCCGATTTGGGTTTCCACGTAAAAAACTGGTGTACTGTGTAGGTGTATGTTTGTTCATTTGTTCATTTCTTATTTACTCTGTAGTTATTGGATGATAATGCTTCATTGATATAACACTTGGATTATATGGTTAAAAAGGAATACATTTCTCTATTACTGATCCACCCCCCCCCTCTTAGTAATCCAACAGTGCCACATATGTGAAGCTTCCAATCACCAAACATCTGAATGTCATATAAATGCTCAAAATCATAATAATATATGAACAGTCTACCACACAGAAAACATTGATCGAACAAACAACTATGTTCGAAGAGATGATTACTATTGTGGTCGTGGTCAAGGTCGAGGAGGCCAATGTGGATTTGGTGTTCGAGGTCGAGGTTGTTGACGACCATATTGTTTTAATTGCAAAAGAAATGATCATAATAACATAGATTTCCCTATAAAATACATAATTGATCAAAAATTTTGCAATATATGCGGCATTGGAGATCACTCTTTAGAAGAATGTCTAATAGTACTCGAAAAAATCATACCAAGAAAAAATTTGAATCTACTACAGGCAATATCCAAGGAAGAGGTGAGGAACTCCAAAAACTTACATATTGTTACAAGGTCGAGTGCAGGATGATATATTCACACTCAACCATAAAATTACCAAAGAAATAAGGCTAACAACTTCCCAAACCCAGATATAGAAGAGAAAATCATGAGACAAACCCTTAAAATCTTCAGGAATTCCACAGAACAACAAAATCCATGAAGTCGAAATGAAAATGCCATCCAAGAATTTTTGCAGCTCCTCAAAGAAAAGAATTTGATAGGTAGGTTGTTGGATCTACTCAACATATTGAGAGAATACAAATATGGTAAAAAACCGACCAAGGATGCAAACCAACTCTTGTATAACAACAAAGATTATGATCCACGAGTTGACTTGGAGATCAAGGGATTTATGTTCAATCAGGTGGTCGTTGATTTTGGTTCACAAGTCAATATTCTACCACGAGAAAGATGGGTATGAATGGGCTGACCCAACCTAGCACCCACGCTGAATTAGGGTTGTTAGTCAATCAAATATTAATAGAACCAATTGGAATATTGAGAAATGTCAACACTAAAATTATGGGAATATCAACTTTGGTCGACTTTGAAGTGATCGACCTTGTCGAAGGAATGACAGCATATGCAGCTCTTATTGGTCGGCCATGGGGTCGATGTATGAAAGCAACTATCTCCCTAGAAAGAGATAGAATTAAATTGAAAGGAAGTGGGAGAAAAATAATTATTCCCCTAGATCCAAAGGAAAGAAAACCATGGATGGAGTCGTGGTATGAAGATCAAGAATCCATATGCCTATATAAGATAAACAATGAAAAAAAAGATTATATAGAACCAACCACAGAAGGAGAAATTTTGAGAGAATCCCCCATGCCGGTCAATCATAATTTTGACTCTGCCTTATATAATTGGCGAATAGAAAATTACGAAGCACATACGAAAGATTGTTGGTCTATCGAAATTATTCCAAAGAAACATCTTAAGACATGTTACTTAATCCATAATGTACCAAAAGTATACGAAAAGTTGACTCGACAAACTCCCACTCTTATACCAACCAACAATCAAACAAGAAAACCCTTATGATACAACGATCGTTATGCCCCTTCGACCCATGTCGATGAAGTGGAAAAGTCCATAGGAGTGCAAGGGAGGACATAGAGCCTTGTGGAAACTTTCACAGGCCAAGCTGCAAGATGGTGGGGAACACATTCCCCCCAACAAACATGGAATACTGTGTCAACATACTTCCTTGAAAGAGTCAAAGACAAGAAATTATCCAAAGATGTAGATATTCCCACATTCAAACTCGACTACAACCTAGTAGAACACATTCAATGTTTCAAAAGAGAGTGGAAAAAAATAGGATATAAGGATGAAAGGGTATGTCCCCATATGTTTCCAAGTATATTAGACGACATACCAAACAAATGGTATAAGATCGAAGAAACCTGTAACCATACATCAAGTTGGGTTGAAATTAAAGACTATTTTATACAAGACTTCAAATTCAATCCAGAAGAAGAACACTTGAAAGATGAAATACAACAGATAAAAATAATTCTAGAAAATCCTTCACCAGTTGTACAGAAAGAAAAATAAAATATGTCGGTCGAGGAAGGATCGACATCGAATTGCAATTTTATGTTGGTAGAAAACAAAGAAATCTCGACTGGATGGAGGATCGACATGGAGAATATAAAATGGCCAGGATAGAGATTCTAGTGGAAGAAAGACCACCCAACACTGCAAAATCATGTGAAGTCAGTATTAAGTATAGTCACGAAATGCAAAGAAGACCAGGAACTATTTGAATTCCCAAAAATATTTACAAAAATTGAAGAAGGAGAACGCCACCTTGATGAAGCTAAGCCACCAGAATGGATGGATGTGGAAATCAAAACAAAGGAATTCGACATATCAATTGATGATAGACCAAAAATACTAAGAATTGGGGATTATTGTTCTGACAAGAAAAAACCTGACATAGTCAAACTACTAAAATAATATCAAGATGTTTTTTCATGCGACTACAAGGATTTGAAAGGAATTGTAGAGGAAATGGGTGAAATGAATATTGAACTTAATCCAAGAGCAAAACCAAAAAAAAAAATGACCGTACAAGTTAGCGCATAAATATAAATTGATCGTTCCAAGAGAGATCAAAGGAATGCTACAAGCAGGAATTATTTATCCTATCGACAAGGAAGAATGGGAAAGCCCCATGGTGGTCAAACGAAAGAAACATGATCCTAAAAAAATGATAATTTTTTTCGATTTCCAGGGACTCAACAAAGAGACTGTGACAAATTTGTTTCCGACTCCCTTTGTTGATGAAATTATTAATGAATTCATTGGTAATGAATCTTATTCATTCACTGATGGGTTCTCAGGATATAACCAGGTGCCAATAGAAAAAGAAGATCGGGAAAAAACAACATTTGTGTCGGAATTTGGATCTTTCGCTTACAAAGTAATGCCTTTCGGACTGAATAACAAGCTAGTAGTTTTTTCAAGAATAGTGGTTAAATAATTTCAAGTGTATATATACAAAACCATGGCTATATAATTTGACGGCTTGACAATATATAGTCTATTCAAAAATCACATACAATGGATTCGACTTATGCTAGAACGTTGCAGACAGATTCAACTATCATTAAACATCAAGAAATGTATATTTTCCACACCTATTGGAATCCTTATAGGACATGTGGTATGTAAATATGGGGTAAAGATCAACATGGTTAATATTAAGATTATCCTTGATCTAAAACCACCCGTGAATCAAAAAAATATCAAAATTATACTAAGTCATATTGGCTATTATAAGAAGTTTTTACGCCACTACTCAGACATCACCTTCCCAATGGATGAGCTTTTACGAAAAGATGTTTAATTCAAATGGATCCAAGACTACCAAGAATCCTTCGAAGTTTTAAAGAAGAAGTTTGTCGAAGCACCCATTCTCAAATTTCTAGACTAATCTAGAAAATTTCATGTCCATGTCAATGCGTCCAACATAGTTGTCAGCTTGGTTTTAGCTTAGCCATATGATGACACAATGGATCACCAAAATTGGTAAGCAAGTTGGAAATTGAATAAAGTAGAAAGAAATTATTCAACTATGAAAATGGAAGCCCTATCAATGATTTTTTCTCTACAAAAGTTCTATCACTATTTACTTGCAAATCTCTTTACATTTTTTACAGACCATAAAGAATTGAAATACTTGGTCAATAAACCATTTTATCAAGGAAATATTTGTCATTGGTTACTATTATTTCAGGAATTTGAGTTCTACGTAATCATACGACCAGGGAAAAAGAATGTCTGACCTGATCACCTTTCACAACTAGAAACAAGAGAAGATCTTATAGACATTGATGATGACCTTCCGGACATGGATGATTTTAGGGGCTAAATTTCGCTCATGGGCTAATTTTCCATGGTTTTTCCAAAAATGATATTCACTATTTTAAAAATTATTCGCCCAAATTCTATAGGATAAAATTATTTTACCTTAAAAATCGCCAAAATTTTATAAAAACTATATAAAATCCTTAGAAATTTGAATATTTATACAAAAATATCGCCAAACATTTATAGTTGGCATATGAAGGATTAGTAAGATTCGCCAAGGTTTCTACATTTTAAAATAAATTTACATCCTTAAAATCATCCCTGCTTCCGGATGCACACATATTTAGAGTAAAAGTTGCCCCTAAATATTTAGAAGATATTTCCAATTTATTATAATAAGGAAAGGCCCTGGAGGACCTCCCAACAAACAAAAAGAAATTTGTATCCATGAAAGTTGCATCTTTCACAATCATTAATGGATACTTATACAAAATGGGAATGGAGGATGTTTTAAGAATATGTGTTCTAGAACATGAATGGGAGGATATCATCAATGAAGCCCATGTAGGAGCAGCTGAAGGACATTTTCAGGCTGACACAACAGCCAAAAAGGTACTACAAGCATGCGTGTGGTGTTTGACTTTGCATAAAGACTGTTGGGATCAAGTAAAAAAAATTGATAGTTGTCAGAGGTTTGGAAAACCTTTATGGAAAAACAAAATGCCACTAATTTCAATAAACTCTAATCAAGCTTTCGAAATTTGGGTTATCGACTTCGTCGGGCCATTTCCACAAAGGGTAAGAAGAAATCGTTCCAAGTACATCATTATTGCAGTCGATTATGTGACCAAGTGGGAAGAAGATGAGCCGGTCAAATCTTGTACCAAATAGATAGCAACTAAATTCATCTACTAGAACATAATTACAAGGTTTGGTTGTCCTCTGACACTAATCAACGACTAGGGAACTCACTTTGTGAATGAAGAAATTAAATTTCTACTGGAAAAAATTTAATCAACCATAGAAAAACAATAGCTAACCACCCACAAGCAAATGGGGCAGTCGAATCCTTTAATAAAACATTACACAAAGGACTTACAAAAATTTGCGGCATAAACAAATATGATTGGGATGATAATATTTATTCAATCCTCTGGTCATATAGATCATCATTCAAAAGATAAACTAGGGAAACTCCATTCAAGCTAGTCTATGGCTAGGAAGTTGTTATCCCCTTACAATTTTAGACCAATTCCAATAGGGTCGCAGCTGTAGAAAAATTTGATGAGAGAAACAATATGAACGACCGACTATACCAACTAAGAAAGTTGGAAGAAGAAAGTTTAATAGTGATCCATCGCCAAGAGGTTCAGAAGAAACAACAAAAAATGTGGCATGATCGTCACATAAATAAAAAGGATATAAAAGAGGGAGACTTGGTCTTACTATATGACAGTTGCATAAAAGGAAAACCCAGAAAATTGGAAATAGCATGGCTAGGGCCTTATGTTGTGGAATATATTCGACCAACTAGAGCGGTCCAACTTAGAACATTATTGGGGAAACCATTTAAGAAAGAAATTAACGGTGTCCATTTAAAAAAATATCAGGTATAAAGTAAAAGAACCTCATTGGAAAATTATAGTAGGGAGTTTCCAACAGGAGCCAACTAAACCAACTAATCATAATTATGAGAAATAAACCCTACTTAAAATTAATAAACAAAAAGTAGTTAGACAAATTCAGGGATAGAAAAATGAAAACTTAAAGTATTTATAGAACAACCATAACGCTAAAGGAAAGCAAAAACAAAGTAAAATGGAGAGAGAAATCATCCCTTGGTCGAGCCCGAGACAAAGTAGCAGAAGATATTCTCGACATTCCACACCTTTGACGAACTTAAGGAAAATAATCATAAGAAGATAATCAAGAAAAAGGATCAGTCCAGGAGAAAGTGAGCGCAGTTCGAGTGAATATCAGGTGAGCGTAGATCATATGAGGACAGACCAAGAGAACACAAATCAAATTGGCATGACAAAAGATGACATCATTCAAAATCAGCCAAATTTAACAAAATGAACAAGAAAACAAGCCATCACTTACATCGACTAATTCAGTCCAGTAATAAAGAATAATCATCGGTCGACCTTTGTATCGACCATGTATCAACAGAGGAGACCTTGTCGATCAAACCCAGGAAAAAACCGGTCGAAGAGATGTCGATATCAGCAAAGTAAGCACATTCAATATGAGATAGGAAAAGACAGATAATGATAACATAATTAACAACGATCGACGTAATGAAGGAAATTATGCCGCAACCACCTACAGATTATCTTAACACGCGTAACTTTCAAGAAGAAATCATCAGGATTAATGCACGAGGGATTTTGCATGAGTATATGTTCAACAACCGTAGGGATATACACATGCAAAAGGAACCAAGCACATTCAGGAACTACCCAATTATGATAAAACATATATGCTAATGCACCTCAAATCAGTTGCACTCATAACAACATGATTCGAATCAACAACTACCTCCTTTCCTGTACTTCGAAATCTAGGGAGATTGAGCCACGTGAGAGAAAATTTCGCTATTGTTTCATATTAGCTTCAATATAATGAAATTAAATAGTATATAACAAATCCAAGTAAGAAAAAAATTCACTTTGCAGAAAGCTAATTACTATAACATAAACCATGAGTTGGACAAAGTTAGCAGATGATGACCCTCTTGAGTCAGATTTCCAGAATTCAGAAGCAGGTCAGCCATCTTGGTCTAGATGTGAGAAGAGGATTTTTCCTTTCACATAAAGGCACATGGGCATCCTATGGGGTTTCCACAACCCATTTGTGAAAGTATCAACAGTCAATGTTTCTTGTTATGGATGCATAAAGAAAATTTGGAGAAAACCTTCCAAGAAACACTCTAGTGTGAGAAGAAATGACTGTGAAACCAAACCAAGGGTGTCACCAAAATAGGGCATTAGGAAATCAAAATTTCATAAAAGGTATTCAGGAAGCATCCTAGTCACAAGAGAAGGAAATATTCAACCCAATAAAACACATAAACACCAAACACTCAACACGTAGTTGATTTGACCAGCGACGGAGATCCAGGCACAACAGAATAGTCAGAAATTGTACTTAAGTCGGTCGACCATATAAATATTTTGTCTCATCTTCTTACATATTTCTCTTTCTCTCTTCCTCTTCTACTTCTCCATATTGTAATTTTGTAATCAAAATATGAAAAATTTATTATGTATAACCCCCACTTGCTAAGGACGAGCAAGGAATTGAGGTGGGGGGAGATGTTGTAGGGGCTAGTCGACCCTGTCGACTAGACCCAACGGTCGACTAAGAACCTATCAGTCGACCGATATAGTTAGAAGTAGAAGTCGGTCGAAGTCTTTGTTAACCAACCGAACTAAGTAGTTAAGTAGTTACAACTTCCTGAAAGAGGTATAAATAGACAAGCACATGAAGGTTTAGATAGCTTCATGTGAGATTTTATATGTAAATGTGATGTATTGTTCTATCATATAATAAAAGGATTGTTCTTTGGGATCTCATTAATTGTGTTTGTATTTACCTATATCTATGTGTATGGATGTATCTTTATGATGTCTATGTAAGGATCTACTGGCAAATCTCCCTACTTTTCCCTATATTACAACAATGCTCTTCCAAATACTCAGACCACTGTGAGCGGATTTCAACACATCTATCATCATACAGAAACTTGTGTTGATCCATTGGCATGCTTAATGCATGCTTTCTATTTATAAAACAACTAGTTTACTTCTCCATTTTGCTTGTTAACTGGTCCAATTAGTCAATAGTCTTGATTTGCTTGACTGCATACTTCTACATGATCCCTCTTTCAATCGTCGATATATTTTGTTCTTCTCCCTTATACACATTGACACTTCTCTACCAATCTGCCAATACCTCTTCTATCAGAAAAAAATATGATGGGGACCCGAAAAATTGGTAGTCAGAGGTCGACCGTCATCTGATTTATCTTTTCCTAGGCATGATTTCATGTTTCCTATTCTTCCTCGACTATTTCCTTTGGTTCATCTACCATGATTTCCCAATATTTTGTGGCAAAATGCATCTAGAAAAGGAATTCTTCAAACATGATTTATATGTCATGGTCTTTAGTGCCTTTCTCCTTTTGCACCTCTTGGAGGAATTCAACCCTATATAATGCTTTGACACCCTTTTTATCCCATCTAAGGACTTCCCTATGTGTTATCCTAAGGAGAAGGTATTCTTCCTGAATCCCAAGTACCTTTATCACCAAATCATCTTGATTTTTAAACAGTTGGCGTGTTCTTCCAAGAGGTCATTCCTTATATTCATTTCTCCTCCCACCTCCCAATAATATTGTACCTAATGTTTGAGTGAGACTAATTTATTTTTAACCAAATCCATCTCTCTTTCCTCTTCTACAACTTTGTCAAATGAGGCATGGGAGATGGAAAGTCTGGTCGAAAATAATTCACTCATCTTGGTCCTTTTGGTATCCAGGATTATGTCTTCCAATGTGCAGAGTATGTTGTTGTCTGATGTTGTTTTCCTCTTCCTCTAGGTCCTCTTCATAATGGACCTCATCTTCCATTCATAAGAAAAAGAATCAATATCAGCCACCTCCTAAACATGTTGAGGAATAGGCTGATGACCCCAAGATAAGATATTATTTAGACTTTGAGGGGTATAGAAGTGCCCAAAGATGAGGTCTTGAGTTTATTATTTTGATTAAGAATCATGTCTTCCCTCTTTAGTGTGTGTGTCAAGCCTGATTTCCTTTGCATAGGTCTCTTATGTTTTATCTTAGGTTTCCTTCTCTTCATTTTACTCAGCTGATGACCCTCCATGTAAATTTTCATCTGATTTGTACTTATCCAAAGTATGCTCGGGTGTGGTATTCATGTTCTCATCAGTATTCTTAATGACATATGCATGCTCACCAACAATACCATTATTACTACATGTACCCTTACTTTATTCCCCATCTTTAGCTAGTTGGGTATCTGAGAGACTTGTATTTCCTTTTTTATTCATAAGAAAAGGTACTTCTAGAACTTGACCACTAGTTGTATTATGATATTGTTCATTATTTTTTTCAATGGTCTCCCCTTCATGTATCTGGGTGTCTTGATTATTGTTGTCAGCATTTGTTTCCATGTCCCTTTTCCCCATTGGATATGTGGGAGGTTCTTCCTTAGTTTCATTCCCATTAATGATGGGGACACCATCTTTATCCACCTATTCTTCATCCTTAGTAAGACCAATAATTTCAGAAGGCTATGTACCTGTTTCAAGCTTCTCTTGCTCTTCCTTGAGGATCTGTTCTACCTTCTCTTTATTGATATTTTTCATTTCCGCCCTTTTCCTTCATTATTCTTCTTGGATATTCCTTTTCTCTTTAACTTTATCCTACTCACGCATTTTTCTTAGTTCTTATTATTCTTTACAATCCTTTTCTTCTTGATCTCTCTTCCTTTTCTCTATAAACTTGTTTTTCCTCTATTATTTTTCAACCTTTTTTCTCTACTTTGTCAAGAATTGATGACCAACATATTCCTCCTCTTTCTTTGAGAAAAGTGAAAATAAAAATGAAATGCAACTAAACTACCATGAGAAATCAAGATGAAAATGCAAGAAAGAAAGATGACCTACTTACTTACCTAGGGCCCTAAAGATCAGGTCCTGAAAGTGTCAGGTGAACTCATACAACCAGTGTAACCACTTTCTCAACATTTCATCAAGGTATCTCCCCCTGTTTTTAATCATGTAGTACAAAAAATATAATTCAAGCATAAAATAGTCGTAAGCATAAGTAAGCATGTAATTAATCATATAAAGAAACTCATGGAGATGTGTGGGAGGGAGGAAATTTTGTTGGAGAGAATGGCCACAAGCCTGATCAATCCATCTCTGAAAAGGACTACCACATATAGACGACGATTCATTTTCATTTGCGCATAAATATCCACTACTTGTTGAAGACTAAGAGAAGATGAGAGATCAGAAGAAGATCGCATGGCTTCCTTGAGAAGAAGATAAAAGGTACGGGGCAACCTCATGTTCAGAGAAAGAAATCTTCCTACTACTGAAATATCATTTCCCTTTCACCTGCATATCCTTGCAAAATGCCTTAGGATGAAAATATTGTTGCTCTGCAACATGAGTCTTTGACTACTCTGGGATGACCAAGTCCTTGTATCCATCAAAATATGGGCAAAAAGGTGGTTTGAAATCTTTATATAACACATCTGAACCCTCAAAAGGATATGAATCACAACTTCCAAAGGATGAATGAAAGTCATCACGAGTTTATGGTGACAATTCATCCTCAAATGGATGGAATAAATATATGACCATATCATCATCAAGCTACCAAGCATATGAATCATATGCGCATGAAGACCAGTCTTATGAAGATGAAAAATCATCCCTCTTTTCTTGGGAACCACCCTCAATGTCATAAATGGGATCTCTATCAAAAGTGAATCCCATATCCCATATACGTCTCCCGATCTATATGAAATAATCAAGGTGTTGTTCAAACATGTATGAGAGGTCCCCCATGGAACTATCTTCATCCTTTGGACTAACCACTTCTTCACCTTTATGTGCAGGCAGAAAGCAAGGCTGAGCAATTTCATCTTCGTCAAGCAAGAGAATGGGAACTGATGTGTCATATGGATTCTGAACATGTGGCACTTCATGAGAATATTTTTTCTTCATGGAAATGCCCCTCCATCGCCTCTTCATCACAAGGGGATTGATCCTTAATGTAGAGCTCTCTGTTTTCTTTTTCCAAAAACAAAAACTCTCGTTCTTCTCATCATTGTAGACTTTCTCTTTAGCAGGTGATGTTTTGTCAAAATCCTATACTTCCTTAGATTATTTATATTTGTAGAGATGTTCTTCAGAGGAAAAAACCCTTAAATTCTTAATCATATCCAAAGGAAGCATCCTTTCCTTAAAATCATCCTCAAGGTCATTAATAGTATCTTCAAAATATTGAGACTTAGGTCCATAATTCTTGAGAAACTCTTGGATAAAGATGATTAAGTCATCTAGGATGAAAGTATGCTTGACCAAATATCTTTGTTTCTCATTTAGGGATAGTAATAATTATTGCATCACAACATCTTCCTGGTTTATTTGAGACCAATGAAGGAATTCGATAAAATCAACAACATGTGTGACTAATGAACATGGATTATCATCAAATTTTTGGATATCAACTCATGTTTTCAACAAGTATTCATCATATACCTCCATGGTTCAAAAGATGGAAAGGGTAATTAGGCAAAGGTGGGTTCTTGGGTTGTGGAGTCACCAGATGAACCTATAAAGTTCATCAAATAAAAATGGGAAAGGGAACTTCCCTTAGGTGGAGTCACGAGGAAAACTAGGGAGAGGCTTTGGGATAGATTGCCAAAGTGTCATCATAATTCAGAAGAGGATTCAAAATCCTCCTTGGCAATGAGGCCAGAATGTTATCGCACAAATTGTAGGTTGGTAAAATCCCAACCCAATCCATAATATGGAGAGAACTATGGGAACACTTACCCACTATCACCTTAGGTAAGTACTCCCATTGCGTTAGTGAAGGACAAATCCTACACAAGGGGGGTATCCTGGTTGACCCTAGGGGAAATGAGATGGAAAGTGGAGTAATGGAAGATGATTCCCCTATAGGTCAATATAATAAGTAGAATATGTCTTGGAAACAAGTCTTGTATATGGTCAATGGTTTCTAAATGTTTGAGTACCTGCAACAGAGGATTGTACCTTCCCGAGACAAGAGAAAAACACGTATACAAGCCCAATATTACAATGGACAAGAAAGTGAAACTTTGTGTCCTAAATTACAGAAGTAAAAAAAAAAATATGTATCATCAATGAAATCAATTAATTACTATAGAAATAACCATCAAAATGTTTGAGTAAGTATTGGACAACGAAGCACTAAATTAGTAGATAACTTTCCAATATTCAAGCACAAACTTTGATGGTAAAAGAGGGCTGCTAGATAGTGTTTTTAGAGATTTATTATAGCATCCTTATGGGTGTAGAATTTTTTTTATACAACAGCATGTTTCAACCGCCAAAAATCACAAGTAAACCACCCAAAAGATGCACAATGACTAGTAGTTTATTATGGCAACTTCTTAGAAATTTATGACGGTTGAAAATTGAGTAAGAGAAAGACGTTTAAATGAGTTTGATGCAGCCCTAATTTCTGTAGAATAGATTTTATAACAACAATAAGATATCCTTGACCAATCAAAATTCTCTAGTGCCTTAAGCAAGCTATTAAGGAAAATAATTGATTCCACTTTAAACAATTTGAATATGTTAAGCCCTAATATTGGCTCATTACCACTTAATTGGGGCATATTAGATTAGTAATGTTATTTTATTTATGTCGGCTTTAGGCCATTAGTTGTGATTTAGATTAGTAAT
>SNQJ01S0171974.1:13229-29725 GCA_010110895.2 Picea sitchensis
AGTGCAATTTCCAGATTAGCACTTTGTATCTATTGGGTAAATGGAGTCTTTGATGTAAGATTTAGATCCATAGTATCACTAGGGGTGTAGGCTCTTCTACTCCCTGGCACATGCAAAACCAACTAAGGTAAGGCTAGGAGAGCGTAAGCCCTTTTACTCCTCCTAGAAACCTTGTAAAAATGGATTACAACAAGCAAATATGATGAACCTTGGTGGAGGGTGTATGCATGTATACTCCTCCAAGGGTTTAATACAAGAATGCCAATGAAACTAGAATAAAATACCAACAAAATTCATAAATTTCCTTTTCAATTCCACAAAATAGCATGAACAAACCCTAGGTTACCAAGCAATATCCATCCAAAGCAAGATATCAAGCCTCCAACAAGTGCACACCACCTTAGCTCCACAATATACCAAGATAAAAACACCAATACATAGTTTCATAAGATAGAGATAATCAAAATCTCCCAAGTAGGGCACAAATTTCAGCCAAGTAGTCTTCTCTACATGAGAGAACTATATCCAAATGAAATGAAAATGATCCTTGTTTATAAAAAAATCCTAAAAAGTGTTTTTACACACAAATTTAGGGTAAACCAAAAAGTAAGGAGTCCAACCTCCTTTACTTTGTCCCTTTACAAAATAATTTTAAGCTTGCTCATGAAAAAACCCTAAAACATGACGTCAACCCCTTACATGTTGGTCACTTTGGCAAGTCGTTGAGTTGAGGATGAAATCGTTGGGCCTCTAAAGGCCTTCCCTTCATGCATTGGGGTATTCTCTCCAAGGTACAAGGGATATTCCTCATCAAAAGAGCCAAGTTTCCATCAAACACCACCATTACAACCAAAACCCTATCCCTAGGGTGACGCCAATCCCTCCAAGATGACGTTTTAGCCTCCAAAGGAAAATCGTTGGGATTGTACGGGATAGGTGAGGTCCTCCAAGGTATCTTCCTTTTCCTCTAAATGAAACATTCATCTCTTGTATTTCCCAAAGGTCTGCTCCATGGCATCCAACCGGTGGGATTCCTGCCCCATTGAAGGCCCAAGTTGGGCTTGTTCCTCCAAAATTTCCATAAACAAGGTCTTGCAAAGACAGATAAGTGCACCCTCCAAGGATCTCAATTCAAAGCACCATGGAAAGTAAAATAAATTTTAATATAAGAGCCACCTAAGCATGTACATCAAAAACTACCTCATCAAATTAAGAAAGTGCTCAAAGACCCTATGCAACTTGCCAAGTTTAGGTATGGGAGGGTTGACAAGGTGACCTATTGGGTGAATCAGTCCTTAAGTCAAGGAGTGTTTCCTAGGTGGAAACCTTTCTAAGTCATGTGGAGAAGGTGACGTGGATGGGGGTAATACTTTTGGTAATGGGGTTCATGACATACAAGGGTTCATATTGTCTAATTTATCAGTGCCTTTGTAGACAGTGTGTTGCACCTTCATTTTCAATGCATCATTTTTCCAATCCCATTTATTGCCATTAATTATTTAAAATGTTTGCAGGTTGAGGCCAAGGTCGAACTTCTACCTAAGAATGAAAAACATTGCCTACTTTGACTCTAGCCTAGTCACACTATGATTCCCCAAGTTGAAGACAATGTGTGGGACTTCTACCTAAGCATGAAAAACATTGACCACACATGCTCTACCTTGGTTGGCATTTTTATATTGTTATTTTTCATGGGTCCCATTAGTTTCTTATAAGATACATTTCATTGTCCTCAAGATCCATGGGAGAGCATATATAAGGTTTATTATTGGATTTTATCTTTTTCCAGCTACAAACCTATGGGCCTTCAACCCCTTCTTCCCATGAAATGAGGTACAATCCCTTCTTGGGTCAATACACCCAAAAATCCTAAAAGACAAGGAGACAAAAAGGATGCAGTGTGGAAAATGATAAGTATGATCGAGAATGGTACAATGACTTATTAAGGATACCTCCCAGTAGAAAACCCATCCCTAAGGGTGTCCACTTACTAGGGTTCAATGTCAACCACCAAGGTGAAACAGAGAAAATAGAATAATTTCCAAGAAGACATTCTATAATCAAAAGAAGATTTAAATGCAACATATTCAAATGCCTCAAATATTAAAGTGACACTTACCACAATACCTGACTTGTACCTCATGGAGCAAGACCTATCATCTTCTAGAAGCAATTCGATGTGGTTGATTCCATCATCATGAATCCAGGATGTGTGGTGGTGAAGTAGGTCTTTATCTGTGCATGTGGACATTATCATTCATCTATCTCTCAATACTCCATGTTCGCAACCTGAGGGTCTCGAGACATCATCTCCTTAGCTATCCCTAGAAATTGGGGATAACATACATGATTTTTACCACGTCCTCTACTATCTCATCTTGCTTGATGCTATGCAAAGTATTCATCTTATATCCTTGGTGAGGCAAACCTTTATATATGTGAACTTCTTCACATCCCCAACATTTTATGGGATTCTTTCTTGGCCTCTTTCCCAAAGACTCTATCATTTTTTTATCACCTTGAGATGGCTTCCCTTGTTTATATTATTGAGATCTATTCCTTTTGAAAGGTGTCTTAATTCCTTTCTTCCTTTGATCCATATTTCCTTTCTTTGTGTTATCCCATACCCTTTGGAAATATGGTTTTCCTTTGTTCCACTCATACAAATACTTTTCCTTTCTTATGGCTTCTTATAAATTTTTGGGCTCATCAAATTGAATTTTATCCTTGTATAGGGATGGCAGTCCACACAAGAACCTATGAAATATGACCTTCCCATCTTTGATGAAGCTCAAATACCTGAGAAGTTCCAAGAACTTTCTCTCATATTAATCCATAGTCATTTTTCCAAGTTTGAGTTCAAATAACTCTTTCATCTTCTTGTCATAATAGTGCTCTGACAAGTACCGATGCTAAAAATATTTCTTGAATTGCTTCCAAGAAATTCTCTTCTCATCTAGGTCCTTAACCTGCTTCAGTCGATCCCACCACATAGATGTATTTCCTTGAAGGTGGTAGGCTACAATTTTTCCTTCTTCATTTGATGAGTAGTTATGTAACTATAAATGTTTTCTCATTCATAGCAACCATGCTTATGCATCTTCAACTTTCTTTTTTTCTCCATCAAATGATGGTGGCTTGATTTTCCTCGGTTCCCCTTGTAAGCTATCTTAATCATGTATCCTTCTCTAATCCCTAACGTGAGATATAATTGGGATACTTGTATACCTTGAATATGCATATGTTTTTCTGGTTGAGTTCACTAAGGAATGATGATGTTGATCCTACTAACACTCTTGGATCATCTAGATCCTTGATGATCATCCCTCCTATCATGAAACCTGGACACTTCCACTTGCTTGTAAATAGCTTCTTTCCTTGTTCATGAATCTTTTTTGACTTTATTTTGTGGCATATTCAGGATTTGCAGTATCTCCTCTTGAGATTTCATGATCCTTTCATTATCAGCTCTATAGCTCTACACTTCTTTTTGCAGGATTCTCATAGTTATAGGTTCTTTTCTATCTCTTCTCCCATTAGACTCACTCTCAACATTACCCATGCTGACATGTATACCTCTGATTTATTCTTCATGAATTTAATACCCTTGTGCATCATCCATATATTTATTTCTCATATAGGAACTAAGGTTTGTATCTTTAATTCTGCAAGAATGTGCATGCAATAATTGTTGTTATAATTAAGCATATTGAAAAATATTTGTTAATTAGATTATAGATCATTATTCATTTAAAATTATGAAGAATATTAATGCACTATTATAGAATATGATTCCTTAAATCAATTCCTCTCCAAAACATCTTTCCGGCAGCTATAGCCATGCCTCATTCTGATTTTTGAGCGAAAAGTTACAACATTTACAAGTTGCAATTTCCACTCTTTTACTGCTACAAAAATATATTTTATCACTTCTCGATAAATTTAATTTCCCAAATCAAAATTTTGGGTCGACAAATGTCTACTCCTCAACAAAACCTTTCCATTGAATATTTGTTTGTTCAAATTTGATCTCATAACTGAAAGTTATGGTTCAAAGAAGTTTTTACTATTTTCCCCAATTTATCTATGTATGTTATAGGTGTATTATTTCTCTTCTTGCACAATTTTACATACCCATATTCACAATGTAGATCCATGGTTGTCTTTTATGGCTCATATGATTTCCACAAACTGCTCTTGTGCCTCAAACAAACTTATGAGCAAGGAGTTTTTCCCTTTGGAAGTAAATTGGTCTTGAAATTTTACCTCAACTATTTCAGCTCTAGCTTTCTCATACGACCTTCATTTTGTGCTTGGAATATCACATTGGATAGCTCTCTATGAGTTCTTTTATTTAAGATTTAAATATAGAATGTACCTCGTTACACTCTTTTCTCATCGGTTTTAATTGTCTAAAAACATCGTTTAGGGCCTCAAAATCACCCTACAAGTTAATGACCTTCAAAACCAAAAGAATTCATAGAAATTTCACTATTTTTAGTGTTTTAATAGTCCTTTAATTTGAGTTGTTCGTCTAAAATAGGAAGAAATTTGGACCGTTGATCTACTCTCCATCGGTGATTGGCGATCAATGAATTCTTTTCGTAAATCCAACTTTCTCACCGATCTCCCCGATGTCTGATCATCGACCATTCTTCCATGCAAACAAAAAATGCTTGCGAATCTCTCTAATAACCAATCATCAGCCATTAGGAATCAAAGAATTTCCTCGAAAACCACTTGCCCACAAATCTTGTGATCCCTGAACATCGATGATTAACAATCCATTTGTTGATGTGGAAACTATCATATTATTTTTCTTCGTTGGTGATCGACCATTTCTCTTGGAAGACATAAAACATTATGATAAATCTATCGATGTCTGATTATCAACCATCAACGACTAATGATTTCTCTCAAACAATTGAAAACTCTCATCAAATTGCATCGATCCCCAATCGTCAACCATCGATGATCGACAATCCCCTTTGGATGCATGAAACCTTCATCAGATTTTGTCTATCCCCGACCATTAGTCATCGACAAGTTTTGTTGGTGAAATTTGACATTTCAAAATTTTGGCCAGACTCTGTCGACCCCTAATCATCATCCGTCAATGATTAGAGACTTATTTTGGCTAAACCTAACTCGCCAATTCGACCATCGACCATCGGTGAATTCTGTTGGCAAACTTAATCACTTAGAATTTTTTTATCAAAATCAAGGTGAATCAAGGTCGTCGAACTCTCACTGAAGATGATATCGTCCATTGATTCCACTCCGACCTTCCAAATGATCGAAACTAATCTATACCATTGATCTATCTCATTTATCTAACCAATGAAATTGAATTTCGGTCATTGATCTATTAACCTTTCCAAACTCAGAAAACATTTGAAGTTTTTAAATTTATTAAAATGAATCTTGATCGTTGATCATGATATCAAAAGCGATCTTGGCTATTGATTCTTTAAACTCTCCTAGCTCCATTGGCCTCCATTACACAAAAATAGACCTTGCAAGACGAATCTAACTCTAAAATCAAGTCGATTGACTCCATTAAACATATTAGACAGTTCTCGATAATTCCAAACTCGAATTTTCCCATGAATTTGGGGATTTTTGTTATGTTTCTCCATCATTTTCCCCTAATTCGTTCATATTGAAGTCTATAATAGTGAATTTTCCCAAATTCACATTGGTTATTGGCCCATACGGATCCATTGTTGAACCAATAGCTCTGATACCATATTGTAACATACCCAACCCCCAAATGGGTCACTTCACTACTAAAATGACCCAATAAAAATTTATAATACTAAATCTAAATGTGAAATAGCCCAGAGCATGACATTCATACACATGCAACTTTCTATGATTCTAAAAAATGTAAATATTGTTGAAAAAAAAATTTCCATTGATGTCAACCCTAGAAGAAGCCCCAAAGTAGGTTTAGAATCCCCTAGGAGTGATGGGTTTATTTGAAGGAATCTCCAAAGTGGTCCCCTTATGGCGTGTCTCTGAGAATGGCCCTCACGGGAAGACTCTTTGAAGAAGCCTACAAGAAGCCCCAGTTGTTAAGAAAAAAAGTTACAACATATGGTCAAGAAGCCCTAAATATATGGTCAGGAAGCCCCAAATGTGTGGTCATCAAGCCCGAAGTTGTTTGAAGAAAAGAGTATGAAGGAAATTATAATTGCATGCAAAACCCCCATGCAAAACATCATAATTGATAGTCCTCGTCAATCTATTTCAAACGGTAGGTGGAACGCCACGTGGTTCCTCACGGTTGAGGAGATATGCCCTCTTAAATATGATCATGTAAAATTTTCTCCTAAACGGTTAAGAAGTTATGAGTCAGCCTCAAAATCAAGTAAAGGAGAAAAACCCTTCTAACAATCCTCATTCCACTGGAACTTAGCTTCCTTCTTCAACAACTTTTCCATAGGTGTTGTAATCTGCACATAACCCTTAATGAACTTCCTATAATATCTTGTATGACCCAGGGATTCTCTCAACTATATGACTGAGGTGGGTGGTTGTAATTCCAAAATCATTGCAATCTTAGGAGGATCCACTAATAAGCCTTGCTTACATACCACATGACCCAACAAAATTCCAAAAGGAGCATCGAAAATACATTTCTTCAAGTTCATTGAAATATGACATTGTCTACACCTATCCAACATTAGCCTAAGTACTTATATGTGATATTTTAATAAACTAAATATATTCCAATCATCTAAGAAAACTTCAAGTAATTTATGAATAAATTCCTTAAAATATGCTACAACTACTCTTGAAAAAAATGCAGGTGCATTCTTCAATCTAAAGGGCATCACTGTGTATTGATATCTTCCCCATTCTATTACAAAAGTAGTCTTATATCTGTTCTCCTATGTGATATTTATCTGATGATATCCTGAGAATCCATTTGTAAAAGAATAGGCCTCCTTCCCTCCTACATTCTCCAGTACTTCGTCTGTGAAAGGTGTTGGGAGTGGATCATGTAGACATGCATCATTTAGTTTTCTTAGCTCTACACAAATCCTGATTCCTTTTGTTTTATTATCTTGTACCACCATTGGACTTATCCATTATGATTCCACCATTGGTTCAATAATTCTTTCTTCCAACATTCAATCTATCTCTTCTTTCACCTTTTCTTCATACTTTGGATTTAACCTGTAGGGTCTCTGTCGCACTGGCTTAGAATCTGGTTTCAAAGGGATTTTCATCTCGCCTAATTCCCCAATGATCCCCTTCATCTGTGAGAATGTAGTTGGGAATAGATTATGATACTCACACAATAAATATGAAATATTCTCCATAGTTTCATCATTCCAATAATCACCTATCTACGCAAATTTTGGGTTTTCCTTTGTCCCAATATTTAACTTTCATGTCTTTAGTGGTTGTTTGTACACATCAAATTAATGATCTGGCCCTTCTACTACACACTCCCCTTAAGTTTCAAGTACTTGTAGATTCCTTGGATATTCCTCATCATGTTCTTCTTTAACAACATTGTAACATTCTAGTAATTCATGGCTAGTCATAGAAGCTCTATGCACACTACACACGGGTACCACCTCCATCGACCCTTCTTCTGAAAATATCTTGGTTCAAATGACCTGTAGGGATGCATATACTAATGCAGATTCATGTTCGAAAGCAAATGTTAGCTTGAACCTCTGATTCAACTCGTCCCAATTTGTTGTTTCTCTCTGCATTTCCATATCCATGTACCAATTCTTAGGAATTATATCCAAGGTATGTATAAACATGTGCATCTATTCCTTCTTCGGTATGGATACCTATATGTTTCTTCACTGCACAATATGATATGTTGGGTCACTTATCCCTGTATACTTCTGCACAATATTCTCCACCTTGGTACCAAATCTCACTTTTATTAGTCTTCTACACTATGACCAGTCTTCCATTCCCTCTTTTTGTTTCTAGTGCAAATAGTCTTTGTTGTTCGAGTACTTGCAACTCAAATGCCTTTACAAAAAAGATCATATCAGTCAATCCTTCATACCTGGGTGGATCACATAACTCCATTCCAATCCAACGCATTGATTGAGTTATGCATGCACATCATCTAGTTGATACTTCATGCACACTCTACTGCCAATGTTCCAGACCTTCCTCTGAATCTGACACACACGAGCTATTTCTTCTCCAACTTAGTGCACCATCTGTTGCAGGGTTAACATAATTATCCATCTATGGATTAATATTATACAATTTGTCAATTTTGTTCCCTCTCACTATCTCTATATACCTCTTTGCTTATGTCGGATCCAATGGTGCAGTAACCTTCAAGTCCCCTACCTCAAATATCATTTCCATCCTTTTCAGATTAATGATCACCTGATTGTCAAAGGCCCATTCTAAACCCATTAGTGTTGGATATGTTTGACTATCATCTACAATCTCGATGAATTCAAAATATTCTACACTGTGCACCCCATCTATATTCACAGATACTCCTGTCAATCGGCCAATTGGTACTACCCTATGTTGGTTTTCCAATCTTAGCTGGATAGGAGACCAAATCAACTTGGGTTTCCCAATAATTTTCAAGGTTTGCTCTGGTAACACATTTATATCCGAACCCAAGTCTAATATGACATTATCCACATCATATTTCCCAATCTTTGCACTTAATCTGAATTCTTTGTTGGTCCTCTTCTTATGTAGTACTCGATTCACTACCCTCTGTGCRATAGGAATTTCTTTTTCTTTTGCGCAATGACCAATCATGTCACATAATGCATTCAATGCAATTTCATCTTTCATCAATTCTATGAAACTTATCAAAAACTACCTTAGATTACTTACCTTCTCAAGTGGCTCCTCTGGCATATCACAATCACGGACATTAGGCATAGATGATGTTGATGCTACCCAATCTGCTCCTAGTATCTCGTGTATTTCCCTATGATGTGTCTCCATTTATTGATGAGGGTCAAATGTCGGCATAGGTCCTATTGATTTCCTTATCCATTTCTCTACCTGCTTCCCTCCATTCGTCACATCAACCCCTATTCTATTCCCTCCACATGTAACAACTATTATTCTAGGTCCTTCGTTGTGTTTCTAGGATAATATCTTAAGTACGTTATGATTCCCTCTTTCCTGCCACTTCGCAAGCAGTTGAGGACAATATTTTGTCACATGGTCCAATGCTCTACAATATGTGTAGGTTGTACACGGATTCGGGAAATCACGAGCTAAGTGTCTCGGCTGATTACAATTGTAGCATAGTATTGGTCCTCTACCTCCTTTGCCAAAATTTCCTCTGCCTCGACCTTTGCCAAATCGTCCTCGGTTTCCTAGATTAAAGCTTCTCTTATTGTTAAACTGTGGACCCCATCATTTTGTAGTAGCATTTTCCTCCTGAATTCTATACATATCTAAAGTGTGATCTCTCATCAAATCGAATGCTTGAAAATCCTTCTCTTCATGCCCTACTGACTTGCAGAATTTACAAAACACATTTCTTGGCGTACTATGATATTTATGTAATAATGGATACTCGTTGGATGATGTCCCCATTTCTTACATATCTCATAGTATCCTCCTCCTAGTAATGGATTCAGTGCTCCAGTCACCAAATACTACGCAAATGATGGGAATTTTTCCTTATGGTGGCCTTCAGTCCTACACTTGGTACACCAGACTTGTTCCCACTTATCCTTCCCTTATGTAAGTTCAAGGAAGATAAGTGTGTATGTACTTGCACCATCCCTCCACTGTCTCATACAAGATATGCTTCCAGCTTCATTACAATCTCCAAAGCTTCAAGCTACGACACAACCTTCTATTGAATCAACAACTAGCGAATGTAGGGTAGTAAGTCTTGCAATAAACCACTCTTGGTGTTGTTGATCAAGGATCTGGAATTTCAATCTACCCATCAGATCCTTAAATCGTTGATCATATTCCTAAAATAATCTTTCTAACCACTCAATCAAGATAATTGAAAATTCTCCAAACAATATCTCATGTAGCTTTGTGTACACATACCTTTGCATTCATTGTGCATCGCTCATCCAAGGGTTTCTATTCTCTTTTTGAGAAAATTCTCGTTCCTTCCCTTCTAGCCATTCTGAGATCTATTTCTTAGTTGGCCTCCAAAACATAACCATTTGTTGTCACATAGTTGTAAGACCATTGTTGCATGAAATTGCAAGTAGTCAACGCTCCCTACGTGTATCGTGACAAGGGACTAATCGCCTCTCGTGGATCCTTGAAATCTGGTGGTGGTGAGTTTACCAATCACCTACGGGTTTTGGTGTAACGGTAGCCGTACTACCAACAAATGGTATCAGATCTAGATGTTACAAGTTCGATACACACTCGACTCGCGCTGAGGGGGAGATTGTTGCACGAAATTGCAAGTAGTCAGTGCTCCCTACGTGTATCATGACAATGGACTAATTGCCTCTCGTGGATCCTTGAAATCTAGCGGTGGTGAGTTTACCAATCACCTACGGGTTTTGGTGTAACGACAGTCGTACTACCAACAACCATATGTTCAAGCTATCTAACCAACAAAACCATTCAAATACCAGCCCTTTCGACATCACCTGCATGCAAGTGAAGTACTACCTGAGGAATCTATTGGGGTTGCAGGAACCAAGTTTTCGCCGGAATGAGGGGATGGGAGGCAGTCATCATATTCATTCTTACTTATCTACTCTGTGCATATTATCCCATGTCTGTTATTCCTTGGTTACTTAGTAATTGATTTTATGCAGTACCATCATGACACAGATTGCAACATAAACTATTCACCATAACATCCATAACTATTGCACAGTAACCATATAGTAAACAAATCTAATCTTACATGCATGAACCTACTATTCATAAAAAATCACAAGAATCACACACATAGAGACACATAGTTAACGTGGTTCATCCAATCCTTAGGATACATCCACAATGACTAGCTTCTTTATTGTTCTTTCTGTAATCATTCCAGGCTTGTGCACTATGCTACAATAGATTCATCATGTTATCAATCCCCACCCTTCCTAGCCACTCTACAATGAAAACCTCTCTCTATAAAACTCTCCCTTAACATTCATACATAGACTCTCTCTCATTCTCAGTCTATTCTCTCAAAATCAAAAACAATATTGGCTCTGCTCAAAAACCTATTCTACCCAACCAATTACATATTTATACATAGAATCTAGGGATCAAAACCCTACTTTCTTATCCCCAAAACCTTATTACAACTCATTCTAACTCATTACAACTCATGTTGACTTGTTGTTCGGGTGTGCTTTTCCGGATTTTGCAAATGTATGATGCTTTTGCATTCTTGAATATTGGTCTTCCTACTTTTTCACATCTCTCTACTTTTGCATGTCGAACTATTGTCCTTGCTTTTTCCCACCTTATTTTCCTGCTTTATTCTCTTTCTTTACTCTTTCTTTATTCTCCTCCAAGTATTCTTTTCTACGCACTTCAATCATAAATGCACCTTTACTGCACACTCCGCTCCTACCTTATCTTCTTTCTTTTGTTGTTGCACATCTCCTCCATACTTAGGATTTTCCTAAAAATGTATCAAAAATGCCTATCCAACAGATGGTTTGAAGAGTAGCCATGATGAGAACCTTACTCTTTCCATCTAGGCAAGGAAGGGCAAGTTTAGTAAGATTGTCAGTGGAGAGTCTATTTCTCGAGATGGAAAGAACAAGAAGGACATGTGCAAAGTCAATTGCTTTGCATGCTACAAGTTTGGACGTTATGCAGGTCAATGTTCGCACATGAAGAAGGGGGGGACAAAGCGTAACTAGAGGTAGCTATGACAACAAAGACTCAAGTGGATGAGTTTTGCAAGAAGTTTGAATAGACATAGTTCTTGCTTGTTTCTGATAATTCCTTTGGAATCATATTGGTCTATGCATGGTTGATAGATAGTGGAGCCACGTGTCATATGATAGGAGCACGAGAGGTGTTCAAGATCTTTACAGAGTATGACTCAGAGATACATGTGGAACTTGGTATGGGGACCAAGCATGCAATAAAGGGATATGGAACAATATAATTTTAGTTGGATTCATGAGGCACATTGAGAGTAATGAATGTGCTTTGGGTGACATAACTGAAGAGGAGTGTGATATCAATTTTAGTGATTGAGAAGAATGGATTTGATGTATATTTCCAAGATGGAAAGGCACTAATCAAGCCCAGAGGATCTAGCTCAGATAAGGCATCTATCTTTGGAGTTAGAGAGAGAAACTTGTATAGAATAAAGGGCCAGCCTATGTGAGTAGTGGCGAGCAATAAAGTGGCAGAGAACAAGGAGCAAGTAGCTCTGATGGTTGGTCATCTCATAGGGAGTTATCCTTAAGGTTCAAACGAGAAGGATATACCACTAGTACAAAATGAGAGATAAGTGACTAGGCGACCAAACAATTTGGTCACCGCAATTTTTTCAAGGGATAAATGACCAAAATTGATAAATTTTAAGTGAGATAACTAAAAAAGACCAATATAAATGACCACTTTGGTCACGGGATAAGAACTAAACTAAAAAAGACGAAGATAAATGACCAAATTTGGTCACAGGATATAACTAGACTAAAAATGACCACACAACAATTGGTCATTTTTAGTTGTGTCACTCCGGCATTGGAAAATTACAATTTTGACAATGAATTTGTACAACTTACTAAATTCTAACACTGCAGATGGATTCAAAGACCCCGGGTCTCTGAATCCATCTGCAGTGTTAGAATTTAGTAAATTGTAGACCCCCTCATGTGTCACAGCTTAGCAATTGATACCAAATCAACTATCATGACGATGCCCTAGCAAGCTTATTATATGGCTTATATATCAAATATATCATCTTGAAAATTCCCTTAGGAACTAATTACTTTGAACTAGATCCAACCATGGGAAACTACTCCATATAGTCAATTATTAGACTTTATACTACACATNGGTGCTTAGGAAATTGACACCAATTTAGCTATTATAACGATGTCCTAGCGAGCTCTGGCTTATTTCAACATCTTGAAAATACCTTTAGGAACTAATTACTTTTAACTAAATCCAACCATGGGAAACTACTCCATATAGTCAATTATTAGACTTTATATTACACATTGAAATGTTTAATTTGGGGGGCTTAGTCATAGTAAAAATTATTAATAAGATATGTGTGAAAATCGGTTGTTCATAATTAACCCATATCAAGAAACACAAGTGCCAACGAGGAGTAGGAATACACAAAAAGGTTAAAAAGTGCAAAAGGAGGATTTGAAAAATTGGCCACAGAATCATTCTGCTGCATTGTTTTACAAAATATAAAAGGCATGTTTCAGGCGCTGCAACAAATATAATAACATATGAAAAACATTGAACAAAATTCCATGATGGTTATCTAATAACATATGAGAAACATTCCCCAAATTCCATGGCCAATGAGCCATACCAGCTAGTCTAAGAAAAACAAAGAATACTAAGAAGAAATACACTGCATAAAAAACAACACTTCTATTAAACCTGTAATGGGAGTTGCATTGTTAATAAAAATAGATTGAATGAAGGATTATTCCATTTATTTCCAATCTATTATGATAGTGTGTCAGGGCTCTCTAATTTGTTGCTTGAGTGCTCTCAAGATAAACTATGTATACAAATTTGAAATTTTGAAATGTCAAGTGAACATTCCACCAATCATACAACTAATTTGTCACATCAAATTTTACCAAATTTGTGATTATCAAATTAAAACATTAATACATTGACTATTAAATGACATTCTCTCGGGTTAATTTTGAGCATAATTTATAACTACTTTGACTATTCAATGACATCCTGCCTTTGGATTGTATCTTCTTTTTTTTGAAATAGAAGCTATGTTTTTTTTCAAGGAATCTCATATATATATTTATATGGCATTGAAATATTTTATTTATGATGATATTGAAATATTGTTGAATTTTTTGTATCATTAATATTTTTTAAATTTCATATATCAACTTTATATTAAAAATATATCAATAATAATCCTGGTTGGGGTGTTTACGGATACAACGCGTGGACAACCAGTGGGGAGGACACCTGGCCTAGTCTCCCACAACCTTGAGCCAACTCAGACGCACTCAACCTCCACCATCAACTAATGAATTTAAAGCCTCGGTTGTCGTTCCTCGACATTCACTCGTATCCAGTCTGGTGTAACGTCTTGGCACCTCTATTCATGGGAATGTTAATGGTAATGGGATGGACACAGTCACAGTCCAATCACCTGTCCCGGCATGGTGGTTTTAGGCCTATGTTATGGAGTGTCATGGCACATTTGAGCCCTTGGCATCCAAAGTCTTAGCCTCCTCCAGAAGTTGGTCCCATCCTTTCCCACTGACTCAAGCTTTTGCAGTGCACTCAGCCCTCGGCACCCAGAACCTCTCCTCTGGTTAGTCATTGTTAATGCGTCTGGCTGGTCTCACACTCTTCGAGCATCAACTCTCACTTTTTTCACGCGCTCCTCATCCGGTTTTAGGTGGCTCTCTCGATGCCTCGACTCAGAGGTAAGTCGAAAAGGGGCGTGGCCTGGTATGCTGCTAGAGAAAGGGGAACGAGAGGGTGTGGCCAACAGGATCGTCCAAGATCTCCTCCAGTGTAATACCCCAAGGACGTTCCCCAATTGCATTATGAATTGTAATTATGTTTTATAGGCTGGTGAGCCAAGTTTATATAAGCTAGTGGGATTATGTGTTTATTAGGCCAGAGAGCCTAAGTATTGAAGGCCAAGAGCTTGGTTTTTGTACATGTAATGATGCACATTATTAATATAAAAACATCTCTTCATGTGGACCGACCACGATGAATGAGTGATGGGGGATTAAGCTTACACAAAGTCTGGGTAAGGGAGAGGGGGTTGAAAGGTTGGGAGAAGGGCTAAGCTTAAGAGCTTAAGACATTGGGGATAATAATTAAATATTATTCCAAAGATGTGTAAATTTTATGTTTTATCCCAAGTTCCTGGTTGGGGAAACATGTGCAAAATGGGGAGCATGTAGCCCCAAGGAGATAGGTGTCGACCTGGGCACATGTAGTTAAAACCAGAGAAGGGATCCGTGTTGGGGGTTCGACCTCCCATTTTTCCATCCTCCGTCTAAACTCGCGGGTGTCCATGATCGACCTCTATTTCAGTGTTTGTTCTAGGGAATTCTTACCTGAACCATTAAGTCTCTGCGTGGGATCTCTGTACACCCTCATGCATCTCCAAAACCATAACCGTGAACTCGTCCTGTGTTGCATGGTTGAGAAACCCGAAATCGCCTGAGTCGTGTTGTGTTATCCTAGTGGGCTATTGTGGCCGTGCAGTTCTTGACCGTGTGAGTTTGTTGCTATTGATTTTGCGTTGTTGAGCCTTGTTGTTGTGTCCTCATTGTGCTGGAATTGGTCAAAAGAACAATTTGCCAAGCTTGTGAGCGACTCTCTCTAGGTGAGACAGTGCACAGAGGAAGTGAGAACTCTTGGAAGGGGTCTTGTAGCTGCCACAGAGCTCAGAGACTTCCAGTCCAGTCTGTTTTTGAAGCCCAAGACAAGGGAGGTTTAGTAGCCGAAGGACTGTCCGGGTGACAGTGAAGGTGTATACTCCTGGGGTGGGACAGACATGTGTGGAATGAGGGTCTGTGAGAAGTGGGTGTAAGTGACTCCAGGGAGAGAATCCTTCATCTATAACTGTGTGTGTTTCGTTGACCTTGCCTAGCCTAAGATTCCCTTCCTGGTGGAGCTTAGTCCCATCTCTTAGGTGACCTACTGCTGAGAGTGATGAGAAATGCAGTCTAAGGATGGGAGGTTCATGGAAGGTCTGCACACAGTTGGTGGAATTACTACAGTTTCAAAGATAAGTATCAATTTGTGCTTAATATTATGTTTTGCATGTCAGTGATGCTTATATGTTATCATGTATTATGTTGCGCATATGAATTATTTTTAATGTCTTTGATGATGTATATTAGCAGTAATTTCGTGCTTACTCTGTATTGTTTAGAAAAATATGTTAATTAGATTTAATATGCATGTTATATATAAGTATGAGAATGTTCTTCATAGTAGCGTTGCCCGACAAGTGGGTTGATGGCCGAGGATGTTATAATATGGTATCAGAGCATGGTTACAACATTGAGCCTGGGTGGGCCATGTTAGTGGAAGTTGAAGCAAGAGTTTCGGAAATAATTGTTGTCGAAGTAGAAAAAATCTGAGTTTTGACCCAAGGTTTCAATGCTGAGCCTGGATGGGCCGGATAAGTTGTCATTAGACCCTAGGTTTTAGGTGGAAATTGTGTGAGGAAGAACCAATTTTTGGACCCTAGAATGTTCCTAAGTGGCAAGGGGTTACTTGGTCGTGTTACAAAGCTTAGGAGGTGTAGCGATATAGTAAAACCACAGTCAATGTGGTATATGGCCACAGGGAGAAAGAGAGCTCAACACCAGAAGTGTTGGAGC